>JBBYHL010103563.1:0-34304 GCA_038381835.1 Adansonia madagascariensis | reverse complement strand
ATGTCTCCAATAACACTTATAAAAGGATAAACAAACCCAAAGGTAAGGGACTTTTTGCCATTCTCAAAAATCTCCATTGTTGTATCTCCACATACCCACATACTAACTTAACCATCGGAGAGGGTCCCCGGAGTCTCAACTCCGGCACCCCTCTAACCCTTCTGTGTTGCAGGATCCTGCTCAACCTCTGGTATCAGCAAAGAAGACATCAACATGTATAATTCATTAATAAAAAGGAAAAGTAATTTAATTTATTAATGATTAGCGATAATAATAATCATAGTAATTGATTGATAATTAATAATAAAATTTTAATAAAGGTGTTTAGATCAATTATCACTTTTGGAGAATGAGACATATAAAATATGGATAGAATTGTAGGATGACCAGCAAGGCAGGCAGGCAGGCAGGCCGTGAATTGAGACACAACACAAGCCCAACCCCAACCCCACAACACCACCCCCCCATATGTCTGTCAATGTCTTCGAACATCCGCTCATTTTCACATTATTATTTCAGAAAACAGAGAACAAAACACATGCGATACAAACAAACAGAGCAAAAGCAGAGAAATAATACCAAGTGATAAGAAATAATGTGAGAAAGAGAGAGAGAGAGTTCCGTAGCATAACATCATGTTATGTAGTTATATATATATATATATATATATACACGATGATGCACATATATCAGATGAGTGATGATGTTTGTCGAATATTGCAGATACAGTATAAAGTATACACGATATGTATGCACTCATTAACGGTCCTCATGCGCAAAGAATAATTTTCATTTTCTATTATTATTATTATAACATATCCCCGCGAAACATCACCACTTTGAATTTGAAATCTGCAATCAGCACTGAGCAGCTCCTCCCCGGCCCATTTCTCTCTGATTATTCAATTTAGGTATTTCAGAGCTAGTGACTGAGTAGTCAGTCAGGGCTCGGGAATATTGTGTAGGCGGAATCTGCCAAGTTTTGCGTAACAGTCACTGAATCTTTCAATATAATATATAAATATATATAGTTGTTATATATGTCTATATTTTACTTACTACTAAAATATTAATAATTTTTTTTTTATATATCCATTTCTATTTTTAATTTTTATGTGTAAGGCTAGCTCTAAGAGTGTCAGTGTAACACTTTTAAACAGGCTGAAACCAAAGCCATTTGTTGAATAATTGACTTCATTGATAGTAGATTTTATATTTGATGTATTGTTATTATATGATTCTATATATTATTAATCACATGATATTATTTATTAATAAATAAAATTATAACTTTTAAAATTTTATGTTTTCTTTTAATGCAAACAGCATATAAATTTTATGAACTGATTAGTGCAACAACTACAACCCTTTATATCAACCAAAAGCCAGGTTCAGTTGATAAAAGAGAAAAACACCTTTTCATATGAACTAAAGTTCATTCATGTGGTGTACTTGGAAAGAAAATTTTTCAATGCGTTACATTGATGTAAAGAATTGTGCCTTTGAGATAGGACGAAGAAGAGACAAAATTAATTCAAAGTCTAAAAATATATATTATAAGTAATTTTAATTATATGCACCAAAGCTTCAATTAATGCGATATGAAAACTCTTATAATATATATATATATATATAGATATATATATAGTAGAAACTAGAAAACACCTCTCCTCCTATTGCTTTCAAAGAAGGCATGTTGTCAATAATTTGTCGGTCATTTCATTATTCATTTCTATTTAATGGAGCATATGGAAATATTGTAGTGCTAAACTTGGTAATGGAATTGGGAAATGGTACAAAATTTAACAAGCATGATACCCATCGGAAAGGCAGCTTATGAATACCACCAGCATAGAAAAAAAAAACACATTATTATCTCACCTCTGGATGCAGGTATTCCTCAAATAAATCCAACATTAATTAAGGGGCTTGGTCAACTGTATCGACCCTCTCATTCTTCATCATCAATTATCATAAATACACTTGTAATAAACAAACGCCAATTATTTAAAAACACTACTCCTCTCACTTAAATAATTCTATTGTATTTTTCTATTTGACTTTCTTGTGGCCACCATTAAATTTTTATTTGCATTTTGAATTTCCCGCTCAGTTCTTAAAACTTAATTAATTTCATTTTCTACTATAACGGTTTCGTGTTAGGCACCTTTAATGTTAGTTAATACTAGCATTTTTTTACATCAACAAATGTGAGTGAGTTTTTTTTTTTTTTTTTTTTTTTTAAATTAAGGAACTAGCTAGTTTATTTATTGTAAAGTGGGTAATTCTTATAATATTCAAATGATAAGTTTTTTTTTTTTAATAAATCGAGGACGGAAAGAGGATATTTGAAATCGAATCCAAGCTTACAAACCAATTTTAATGTACTCTAGCCACTAGACTAAAAGCTTGTTCAGATAATAAGTTTTAAAATGTAAAGTAGGTAGTTTTTATAATTCTTAAAAAATAAGTTTTAAAATACATAAATATCTTTGTTTATTTTTTTTGGGTATTATTTTAATTTTGGATTTTTAATAATTTACTTGACTGAGTTGATGTCACATGATTCACAACACCAAGCTCAATTAAAAACTTTAATTATAGTACATATGCTATTTATTGTAACAACATTCTATTTAGTGCAAAGGTTGATAAATTTATTCATTGTTTTTAATATATTAGGTGAATGTATTACTATGTATAGTAATTTAAAAAAAATATTTTTAAGGCATTCGTTAACAAAATCTCTACTATAATTCATCCTTTTTAGCTTAGTAGTAAGTTTAATGTCAACCAAGTTTTGATTTAATGATAAGGAGGAGATTCGAGATTCGTGTCTTATTTTGTGTGGAAGTCGTTCAACTTGCATGTTAATTTTTTTTAGTTTATTTGTTTGATTTAATTCAATTATTTTCTTATATGGATACAATATAGTTTTTTTATTATGATTGTAACTTCTTACATATTCATTAAAACAATCCTAGTGCTAAACGCTCGATGAGTCATGTTAGTATCAATAATGATCTTTCTGACTAAAACATTTTCCTCCCTAATTTATTGAAATTTAACAAAGTTAATTAGGAAAAGTTGGGAATTGGGAAACTTGAAAAGTTAAGACCTATGACTAAGAAGAGTGAAGGATTCGATTCTTATAAAAAGTTGAAAATATATATACCTAATGTATATGTAGATTTGTTTAAAAATATATAGATTTGAATCTTTCTTCTCCTCTAATTATAGCAATAACAAAAGCGGTGTCAACTTTTGTGATGAGATAAATATGATAATATACGTTTTATCATATTTTATTGATGAAGCATGGAACACGTGTACCGTAACTATTATTAAAAAGTTAATAGTGTATAAATTTATATATTATTAGTTAATTACATTATATATTTTTTTAAAAAAAATTAAAAATTAATATAAATAATTTTTATTTTAATTAAATAATATAATTTAATTCATTAATAATATATAAATTTAAATACTATCGGTATATTTATCTCAATTTGGTTTAAAAGTTTCAGGGGTTGTTTTGTCATTAATGCACCTGCAAGCTGTTTGTATTTTTACCTTTTTTCCACCTGTCGAATTTAATTTACGCACCTGCAAGCTGTTTGTATTTCACCTCTTTTCCACCTGTCAAATTTAATTTACATTTTTGTTTTATTATCAGATCAGAAGAATAAAAAGAACCTGACGACACCATTTTGGCGTTCCGGTTATGGCAATGTAACTGTACTGACAATGCATGAATATGGTAAAAAGATTATTCATTACACTAACATTCAACTATTTTTTTCCTCTTTCTTTTCACTTATTCTTTACGTTGTAGAAAGCTAAAGCTAAATGAAAGAAAAATTCACAGTATTTAAATGGGATTTGATTCTGATTTGTGCTTGTATTCTTGAGTGCATTTGGATTTTACTTGTGAAAGTTGCAACTTTAGCTGCTAGGGTATAAAAATGCACGTAAATAGACATTCTCGGGTCCATGCACAGTGCACTCCATCTTTAGAGTATTGTCTTGTCCTTCCTTTTACTACTGTTTTAGGGTCTCTCTTTTTTCTTTTTCTCTTTTTTTTCTCCTTTTAATTTACCTTTGGGTTGTTGCCATGTCACTTTACATGCTCAAACTTCCATGAACAAGGCGAACAAAATGTAATCTAATACAGAATGATACTCTCATTGTCCGATGTACTTCTTGTTCTACTGTTTAATCTAAAATCAAATGATTAGTTAATCTTTCCATCGTTTCTCCTTTCTTCACTTAAATTTCCATCTGTTAAAAAAAAAAATACTATTAATTACTTTGATGGATTTTCCTCTTTTCTATGTTTTCAATTTTCATCGAACTAAAATGAACCGAAAGGGAAATTATCCATGCAAGCAAAAATGCCGATAATAGTATTCGTTTTAATTATATACCCAGTCATTCAACATTTTTTGTGTCTAATTCCAAAGCTCAATAACATCGATTGAATAGCCTATTCATATATATGCATACATATATTAGCATAGATACGTATATACACAGTATATGTAACATGTTTAAATTAATGGCCTCATCATTTTTAAAATTTAGTTGTGCATTTGACAAGATGAGGTAGGGAAGAGATTGATTGTAGAAAATAAAAGCTTTCATATGGATATAATAAAACGCTAATTGCTTCAATTAATTTAGATACATATAATGGAGAGGATAATATATATATATATATATATATAAGTAGGCATAGAATTAGTATATTAGTAAATCGAACCAAGTCTCCTCTCCTGTCTCCAACTTTGAAGAACTAAAATTTCCTACATTGTTTTAAGAGGACCCGAAAAGATTATACTACTACTTCTTAATTTCTTATCATTTCAAAAACAAAAAAAAAAATGGAAATTGATACATTATTGAAATCTATGTTACACAATAAAAAATAAAAGAGAGAGAGAGAGAGAGAAGGAGGAATAAATTCTTCGTCCCAGGACCCCAACGAATAGCATCTCATCACGTGAATCATCCATGTGCCCTCTGTCTCTCAAAGTGAACGGTGCCATGCCTGCCCGTATTATTATCATTCTAAAACGAGCTCCTTCAACGTTTCAAGTTTCAACCTTGGAAAAGTTCAAGCTCGTACCGTACGTACACCAAAATCCACAGCCGTTTCATGTAGCAGCGCCTCGACTATGTCCTTCTCTATCTCTGCTACAATCCCTTCCCCTTCTTCCTCGTATGCCATTACACTCTGGAGCTTCATTAGTGGGAAATCTTTGTCAATTAAGGCATCAATGTCTTCAAGAACACGACAATCCGCTCCAGGAAACCTTTTAATTTTTGAGCACAGTATGTCTATTAATTGAGACCCATCCATGTGACTAAAATCATGTCCAACTGTAACAACCCAAGGTTTCATGTTAAAATAAGGCTTCAAAATTTCAATCAAAATTTCATCCACTAGATGAAACAATAATTTTCTATTGCATCGGTGGACCAGTTGGCTAGGCTTGGTTTTATTACTTTTATCATCATTAGTTTGATAAGAGAAGACGTTTGAGGAACAAGTGGTGAAATGTTCAAGGTAGTAAAAAATGGAAGGGTCAAGAGGATGGGAAGGAGAGAACCAGGACGTTAAGGACACTGGGGTATCTTTGTCTAAGCCTACGCGTCTTAGAATCGTAGTGATGTACTTATATTCTGCTTCATCACCGATGGCGGTGCTGGTGGTAGTGATAGTAGTAGTGGTAGCATCGTTACATCTGTCGCCGCTGTTGTCTTTTCGGTCAACGTGTACGTGCGTCGCTTCTTGTTTGTTGTACATTTGGCTCGAGCAACTAGATAACTGTGAGCTACGTATCGGTTTTTGAGCATCTAAGACCTGTAACGCATCCAAACGGTAAGTTTGACGAGAAAAGTCACATTTTTTCTTCAGGATGAATATTAACTTTCCCCATATATATATATATATATTTAAAACAAAAAAATGGAAATCAAAATAGTACTAATTTGAATACCTGTTTTTGCGGGATTTTTGTGGCTGGAGGAGAAGGAGCTTTTTTGACTGGAAGAATGGTAGGGACCGAGATGTTGAGGAGATCATTTGACAATGGGGTTTTCCCGCATTTCTTGTCTGGATTAATGTTAACTCTGTTGGCTGTGGAAGGACGAACGAAAGGCTCTTCTTGCTTGTTTCGGATAATGTCCAATGTTTTTTGAGGCCTTTTCAGCCATGAACCAAACTTTTCACTCGACGTTTTCTTGCTTTTGCTTGCGGTTCTTGGTAGCTGCTGCTGCTTGTGATGACCCTCATCTTGTTCCTCTTCAACAGGCTGCAAGTTGGGCTTTGCTAAAGCTCTGATGGGCTGAGGCTGGATATTGATCTCTGGAAAAGAAGATGACGAAAATGATGATTTTGGAGGTTGAGGGCTATGATCTTCGGTGGATGATGAATTTACGACTGGTTTGCTTTTGGATTCCAAAAATCTAAGCCTTGGTGAATAGGAAGGTGTTGAGTGCTTGCCAGGGCCTGAACCATCAGCAACGTTGGTTAAAGCCCTGGAAATTTTCTTGTCTTTGAATTGGCTAACAAGCTCTTCTCTGGCTTGCAGCTCTCTGTTTCGAACTGTGTTGGTTATGTCCATACCAACTTTCCTGCTAACACTTTCTTTAACTTGCTTCACTATCAGCCTAGCGTAATGACCAGGGCTTCTGTTCTCGTCTTCATGTTTGAGCTCTTTATCTTTCCTTTTCAATGACGAAAGACGAGAAATCACCAACTCTTCACTGGCGCTCATGTTCTCTTTGTTGATTTGAAGCGAAAGGCGGTGGGGATGATCCACGTCCGATCTCCTTGAAGACGATATTCTTGGAGTTTCTGGCAATGAGCGAGTGCCTCTGACATCACCGTCCAATGATCTTCGATTACTAGTTATTTTGCTTTGCAGAGGCTTTAGAGGTTGACTGTGGTGATTTAAATTTGACTTAGCCTTAAAATTTGGAGTGGATGAAAAAGATGGTGAACGGCTTTCAGGAAGAAGATCGAGACCCATGAGCCTGGCAACCAGAGTGGGAGTCTTGGTCCCTGGGGAGCTGCTAATTTCGGAAGAAGTGTCATTATTTGGGGCTCCAACTTTTGACCTTTTGTCTCCTCTCGTCTTAATTTGAATTCCCATCTGCATTAAGGTTGTAACATTATCATTATCATCATGATTCGTGATTACTCACTTCTCAAAAAATGGGAATCTTTGAAAATGAAAATAAATTAATTAGGCTAGGAACCCAAAAAGATAAAAGAAATAAAATAGAACAGACTTATATTAATTATACTTAATTAACTTACTGGGATATTTAAAATTTCTTCTTCTTTACTGGTTGATACCAATGAAGCTGAAGCTGAAGCTGAACTTTCCTCCTCTGATTCGAAACTGTTCCTCGGCGCCTCTGCACCTGCATTGCATTGGGAACCTGTTACTCTCAGTAGAATATGAAAATTAATTATAAAGGAAACAAAAGAAGAGATCGCGAGTGAGTGAGTGAAAGAAGGAACCTTTAATGGGGATGGTGTCCGGAGAGAGAAAGGACTCAGCTGGCGTGAAGCAACTACAACTGCTGCCACTACTAGGTTGGTGGTTTAAAGGGAACCGGAAATGATGAAAATCGAACAAGTGAAAGACAGCATTGATGCAACCTGAGGCTGAGGGGGTAATCTGATCAGCGTCTCTGTCTGATGCTCTCTTGGTCTTGGAGCTGTTGGAGGTTGAGGAAGTTTTAGTTCCACTTCCCCAATACCAATCCCTGCCCATCTCTGGAACTTAAAACCTATAAAGAAAAGAGAGGTTCCCTGGCAATGACAGAAGTAGTCTAGAAGATAGTTAGATGAGAGATAAAGAGGGAGACGAGACTGAGAAAGTGTAAGAGTGTGTTGGTTTGAGGAAGAAAAGCTGAAAAGGTTGTAGGACACTAGTGAAGAAGAAGAAGAAGAAGAAGCTGAAGCGAAAAAAGTGGATCCATGAAGCATAAATCAGCCATATTTTGATTTCAGGAATTAAAGTACGACACTCCCTCTCTCTCTCTCTCTCTCCCTCTTCCCCTTTTTCTTTTAAATTATTTACACTCACTTCCAAGTTTTACTGGAGACCATTACTACAATCACTCACTCTTTCTGTCTATCTCTGTCTCTCTCTCTCTCTCTCTCAATCAGTTATTGGAAATCGTGGTAAAGAAGGCTATATTAGTACTGTACAAAATTGCAAAGTGATGAGGATACGAACCACACGCACCATTCTCTATTATCTCTCAATCGTACGCTGAAATACGGACACATTAATCCCCCTTTCACCTTGGGTTCCATATACGAGGTGGCTCAAGGTTTTCTCGGGGATCTGCGATTTTAGGCTGTGACCCTGGTTATGACGTTTTATCCTTGACTACCATTTGAACCTTTTATGTCGGGTTTTTAAAATTTTTTTCAATAATTTTTTATAAAAATTAATTTTAAATTTATTAAATTATTATCATTTATTTAAATTTTTTAATTTTAAATTATAATAATAACAATAATAATATTATGATTAACGTATTATATTTAGTTAATTAATCACCCTGTAAAGTGCAAATAAATTACTTTAGATATATTATTTAAAAAAATATTTCAAGCAGATTGAATATAGATTCTAAATTAACTCGCGAGTGATTGTATGAATCAACTCTTTTAAATATTTCCTTTAAAAATAAAACCAAAAATAAATTTTTTTTCTAATTGAATTAGATATGGATCTTAAATTAACTGACGAGCATGCTAATAAATCCCCTTAAATATATCATTTAAATTTAGATTAAAAATAATTAACAAAACAAAATTTTCTTTAACTTTTTGCCTCAACTAGTCAGATAAAAATCCTAAATCGACACGTAGTTAATGCGCAATCCAAGAAATTTAAATATATTATTTAAAAATAAGGTAAAAATAATTAATTAATAAAATAAATTTCTTTCTGATTCTATCTCCATGTAAAGCTTTTGAAATATTTTTTCAATTTTAATATCTTAAGTGTTAGCTCAAGTAAGGATTGAATCAAAAGGGCGTGAATTAGTTTTTTTAAAATTTTGGTAATTTATAAACTTAATAAGTGAACTCGAACAATATTTGGATATGAAATGAAAATAAAAGAGAAATAAGGGATAGAAAATCAAACACAAGATGTATAGAGGTTTGGTCTTTCAATGCAATACGTATATTCTCTCTTCTGGCCACATCTTTGCCAAAGTGATTGCCAAATCCACTAATAGAAATTACTTTTGAGGCTAAGGTATAATCTTATAATCCCTATCTTTTAAGGTAAAACCTCTAATTCCCTTAAATATTCTAGCCAAATACTTAAATGTCTCTCTCAATTTCGCACAACCTTTTGTGATATGAGAAGTTGTTTGCAAACTTAGTTCATCCTTTAGAAAGGTGAGTGTTTGCAATGTTTACGCTTAAGAAATGAAGAGAAATAAGTGAATAGAATGAATACAAAGTATACAAGAATTGAGAATATATGACGGCTTGAATAAAAATTAAGATTTGAAGTTTTCTCTTTTAATTTCTTAAATCTTGAGTATCTTTTCTTTCTTGAATTGTTGCAGACCTTAATTTATAGCTTGTGTATAAATTATTATTGTTGACTTTGGTTGAAGTGGAAAATAGCCGTTGTTTTCTTGAAAATCGTGTGCGATGAAGTATCAATGTCAGTATCGATACTTCCCTTCATAACTTTGAAAATTTTGATCATTGGAAAACTAGGTATTGATACATTAGAAATGGAGTATTGATACGTTAAGGTATCAATAATATGCTGCCCTGGAAAGTTCAATTAGGTATTAAAAATTTTGTATCGGTACTGGTACCAGTAATAGGTATTGTTAAATGCATTATATTTTTTCAAAATTTGTTTTCAAGATATTTTAAAAGAATTTAACTTGTTCCAAAATGTTTTAAACATTAGTGTGCATTTAGAAACATGTATTTTGAGAAAACATAGGGTTCAAAGTCATTTAAATTTTCATATATTTTTCAAAAATGAATGAAGGAAAATATATTAAATCTTAAGCTAAGTAGCCTTAGAAGTTTATTACATTAAAATCGTAATCAATTCAAAGCTAACGTTAAGTAAATTAATTTAGAGTTAAAATTGAATCACTATGAGAAATTATGAAAAAAGAAGATAAATTGAGATAAAAATAATACCACAAAAAGAATAACATCAACACAATATGAATAAACAAATAAACCAAATCTATATAAAAGCAATGATTAATTCATAAAAAACTATATAAATTAAAAGCAACACAAAAAATAATGTTAACGTTATATGAATATACAAACATATAAAAATATACAAAAAACAAGTTATTAACATGTAGAATTTTATATAAATTTATAAGGATACAAAAAAATACAAACACAAAAATAAAAATTTCTCTCTCTTCTTTCTCTCCCTTTGTTTCTCCTTATTCTTTTCCCTACTTTTCCAGCATAAGAAAACTGCCACATGTTAGCAGCTGAACAACATATCTATAGTTAAATTTATAGTAATATATTTATTCTCCTTTAATATATACTTATAGATTTCACTTTTCTTGATTTTTTGCCCTTTATGTATCTAAAGTGAATCAACCAGGGTTAGAGCTCAACTACGTTAGTTTACCTTGTTAATCAATGACCCCGGCCTAAAATTTGTTAAAAGTTAGTAGTAAACCATGGAACTTGCATAGTACTATAAAATAGCTAATAAGTCGGTCAAATCGGTCACTGTTGAAGAAACCAAAACTAATAAGTCGATCAAATCGGTGCTCAGTCTAGTCCAGCATATGTTATAAAACCAAATGTTTAAGGAATTGATAAAAAACTATTTGGACCAATAAAATATGGGAAAAAACTGGGTTTAAGTTTCTTTTTAATATATATTTTTAAAAAGTTTTATATAATGAGATTAGAACATTTAATGCATTAGATCTATATTAAAAACTATAACATTTAGCTAAATATTATTGTGAATAAAAGAAAAAGAGAAAAGAGAGATCAAGACAAAGGAATATGAGCTTCAATAAACTAGTTTCAGGAATTAGTCATGGCACTAATTTTTCTTTTACTTTTCTATATCTTTCTTGAGTAAGAATATCCCCTTATATAGGGCTCAAACATACATGTTGATAGAAAGATACATACCTCAAAATAATATACCATATTGATGTATATGCACCATCATTAATAAGGACTTAGTAATCTAGCCATAGTAAGTACCTAGTCATCCACCATACAAATGCATATTTTACAACACTTCCCCTTGGATAATTACTCACTATCAATAAGCCTTATTAAAATCTTGCTAAGAAAAACCAATGAGATAAAAGCTTAGCGAAGAAAAAAAAATATAATATCTCATTGAAAATTTACCTCCCTTAAAAAATAAAACTAATTAATCTGTATCTTTAAATCAAAAAAACATTCTAATGTTATGTACGTGCTTCTTAAAATTGAAGTTGGCAAAGCTTTTGTAAATAAATCTATTAAACTGTTACTTGAGTGAATTGTACAAATATTAACATCACCTTTCTTTAGTTTATGTGTAAAAGAACTTTAGTGAAATATGTTTAGATGCATTCACTTTTGATTTGTGTAACGCATGCTGCATTATCTTCGTACAATATTTTTAGCTTATAATTTTCCATGAACAATCTACTTGCTCTTTTAGTATGTTAAACTACAGTTTTTAACCACACACAATTATGACTTGCTTCATGAATTACCAATATTTTTGAATGATTTGATGAGATAGTGATGGTTGTTTTTTAGAAACCGCTATGAGATAGTAGTATCACCATATATGAAAACTTAACCTGTTTGTGATTGAGCCTTGTGAGGATCAAAAAGATATCTAGCTTTAGCATATCTTATCAATTTTGATTTTACTCCATTTGGGTAAAAAAAAACCCATAGCAGATGTGCCATGGAGATAATGAAGAACATGTTACACTTCATTCCTATGCTTTTGTTTTGGTGCAAAACTGAACGTTGAAAGTAAATTGATCGCAAAAACTATATTTAGTCAGTGCAATTTGCTAAATACAAAAGTGCTCCTATTGCACTAGGATATGACACTTCATGACCAAAAGTTTCTTCATCATTTTCTCATGGATCTCTTTTCACATCAAGTGAACAAATAACCATTAGAGAGCTTAATGGAAAAGATTTATCCATATGAAATTTATTTCAAAATCATTTTTATATAAGATGATTGTTGAATAAAAATTTCATTTGTTAAATGTTCTATTTGAAAACCAAGATAAAATTTTACTTTCCTATCTTTTCATTTCAAATTTCTTTTCTAGGTAGTTAGTAGCTTTTGAGATCTCTTCTAGAGTTTCATTTATGTTTAAGTCATTAACATAAACTACGACAATAGCAAATCTAGAATTTATTTTTCTTGATAAAAATACAGGTACAAAAAACATTGTTTTCATATTCATTTTTCAATAAATATTTACTGAGACAATTATACCATATGTGTCTGTTACTTTAACCTCTACAAGAATCTTTATAGTTTAATAGTGTACATTTACCAAGGTTTTAAATTATATGCTTTATGGATCTTAAATTTTTTATGGGTTTTTATGTATATATCATTATGTACTAACCTATATAAATAAATTGTCATGAAGTCCATTAAACATGTGTCAAATCCTTTAGAGATTACTAAATTAATCAAAAATCTAAAAGTAATTTCATCGATAACAGGAGAGTATCTTCATAATCTATACCAGGGTTTTGTGAAAAACTTTGTGCTACAAGTCGAACCTTATATCTTAAAATTTCATTTAACTCATTTCTTTTGCGTACAAAAAATATTTATACCTAGTGGGTTTGACACGTTCAGGTGTTTGGATTACTGGTCCAAATGCTTTATGTTTATTTAATAAGTTTAGCTCAACCTTTATTACTTCTTTCCATTTTAGTCAATCACTTTTATGTTGGCATTCTTCTATAGATTGAGGCTTAGGCTTATTATCATTGAAAATATTATAAGCAACTGAATATGTAAACACATTAGCAACAACTTCATTTTCTCCCCACATATTTTTAAATTTTAATAAGATCATATAATTTATTGGTATTAAAACCACTTTTAGGGTTCTTAGTATAGAAATATAGGGTTATTGATCTATATTACTTCTTTTTAAATGTTATTTTGAAGTATTTTCATTTCTTCTTTCTTTCGAGGAACATAATCCTTTGCACTAATAGTCCACCATGCTTTTGATATATCTTTAGATTGATTGGAAGCCATATCCATATGATGTCCTATGGGGACAATTAATTGTGTGGGAATGTTTGCAACAATAAATATGATTTAGGGGCCTTTCGGGTGTAAGTAAAAATATTTGAAAATTGCTTGATGCCATGCTATAATTGAATTATACTTTAAACTTCAAGTTCACAATGATTTGTGTGTGTATCATAATTGGACAATGTTGGTTTATTCTAACAAATTTCTTGTGCTTTTGATTCATTATCCTTTTCTTCCCTTGATGATAGGAAAACAATTCATCAAATTCATAGTCTAAAAACTCGCCCTAAAAAGATCAACAATTAAAGGTTCAAGATATCTAATGATAAATGGAGAGTCAAAACCAATATAAATTCTAAGATGACATTAAAGAACAATTTTAGTTTGTTGAAGGGAGCAATGAGAACATATACAGCACAACCAAAAATTTTAAAATGAGAGATATTTGGTTTTTGATCAAACACAAGTTGTAAAGATGAAAATTTGTAATATGCAATTGATCAGATAAGAACTAAAGATACAACATGTACTACAGCATATCTTTAAGTAGATGCGGGAAGTTTTATTTTCATAAGCATAAGTCAGCAATATATTGTAAATACTTAATGAAAGATTTTACTAAACCTTTTTAAATATAAACATGTGTAATAGAATGTTCAACACTAATTCTAATGGACATGCGACAATTAAAACATGCTTTTGACGTAAATTCACTTGCATTATCTAAATGAACTCTTTTGGTAGAGTGGTTAGGAAAATTTGATCTTAACTTCATTGTTTGAGTAAGAAATTTAGCAAAAGCAATATTAATAGTTGAAAGAAAACAAACATGTCACCATCACATAGAAGCATAAATTAAATATATGAAATACCATAATAGTCCATAAGATGGATGAATCAAGCTATAAATACCTCTTTGTTTTTTTTGTAGAAAGGTAAGATACTCGAAAGATAAGTTAGATAAAGAAGGTTTAATAATTAATTTACCTCAAGTACAAGAAAAACAAAAATAATCATTAGGTAAAAGGATTTTCTGATCTTTTAATAGGTATCCATGTTTATTCTTAATGGTATATTGCATTATAGTTGTACCTAGGTAGCTGAGATAGCCATGTCAAAGCATAAAAGATTTAGGATCTGAGCACTTCTAGTGCATAAAATTTGATATAGCAATTTTTATTTTTGTGAAATATAAGCCAGATGAAAAACTTAAAAGTTTCTTTACTATGAACTTTTGGTTCGAAATAGTAAAAGTAATATAAAGATATTCTACATCGCCATCAATTTTCATTTTTGCTTGATACCCACTGCAACGTATATCTTTTAAATTTAGTAGATTTTTTCAAGATCTAGTAAAATATAATACATCATCAACATATAATTTTGTTCAATTTAAGAACATAATGTGCACTTTTTAAGCCATCAATTACATTTGTAGAACCAAATATTTGTCCTACTATCCACTAAACATATGTAATCTTCCATAATATTAAGTTTATTTTGCATTATCTAGTAACACAAAATCTAATATTAAGAATTAAGGAAGGATAATAAACTAGAAATATGCAAGAATTATTAGACATTATAAGTAAAACTTTACTGAAAAACAAATACATATGAGAATTTAAAAAACATAAAAATATTTTATTGATAGATATTTCGATCCCTAATCAAATGATTAATTTTGCCATTAGGATATTTAAAAGCATTAAATTAACATTTAAAGAGATCATTATCATAAGAAGGATTGATGGGTTCTAACAAATTCATTTCATCATTTTTTTTTCATTTTTCTTTTAGTAATGCCTTTTAAAGATTTACTAAATGTTTTGAAGTGCGTCATATTCAAGACCGATGATCTTTAGTTCTATAGTATAGCATATATTGTCATTATTTTACATTTTTTTAATCTTTTTAGGATTTCCTTCATATTTGGCTTACTTCTTTTGATGTTCAGCACTTTTGTTTTCAGAACTTGAAGGAGGATTAACACAAGTTCAACAATTTTTCTTACCGCGACCCCTTTTACCACAACAACCTCGTACACGGCTTTGAAAAAAAGTCACATTCACTTCAGGGAATGGTGTTGATCTAGTTGGACATGATTAGTGATTTTTAATCAAAAGCTCATTTTCTTCATCCACAAGTAAACAAGAAATTAGCTTAGAATATTTTGTGAATCTATGCTTTCGACATTATTGTTGTAGAAGTACATCTGAGGCAGGAAAAGTTGAATATACTTTTCTAGCATACCTTATTGGTAATTTTTCTTCACATAATTTTAATTGAAATCTAATATTAAACAGTATTGAATTATATTCACTTACGATTTTGAAATCTTGTAGTCACAAGTGTATCCACTCATACGGAGCTGTTGGAAGAACCATTGTTGTTTGGTGTTCATATCTTTCCTTTAAACTATTCCTAAGGATGGATGGGTCTTTAATAGTAAGATACTTAATTTTCAACTCTTCGTGTAAATGGTGTTGAAAGAAAATCATAGCTTTTACATGATTCTTCTTTAATAATATTTCAAAGATTCATAGCATTAAGATAAATCTCAGCATCAAATACCCATGACAAAATAATTTTTTTTAAGAAATATCAAGTACAATGAATTCCTGCTTCGTGGTATTTGACATTGTAAAAATAGTTGAAAGAGTAAAAGTCTAAATTTAGAAAATTCTCATCTCACATATATTATATTATAGACATGTAAAGATATATATTAGATTTCTAGAACTCATATTAGAGGAAAGCAAAATTCTTATCTTGATGTACTGAAAGGAAACTTGAAGAATTTCGTTACACAATTAAAGAGTTAACTGTGCTTATAATGTATTATGAATAAAATAGAGAGAGAAAATAGAGATCAAGACATAAGAATATTAGCTTCAATAATCTAACTCTTCAGGAACTTGTTATGCCACTAATCTTTCTTGTATTGTTCTATATTTTTCTTGAGTAAAAATATGCCCTTATATAGGCTTAAAAATACACAGTGATAGGAAGGTACACATCCGAAAACAATGTACTAGATTTATGTACATGTACCATCATTTTAAGGATTTAGCATCTAGGCATACTAAGTACCTAATCACCCACCATGGAAATGAATATTTCGTAACAAATGTATACTTAAGTTTTTATTATATTTAATACTTTTTTATGTTAAAATGATTTATCTAATATTTAAATTCATTTGTAATTAAATAATTTAATTCAACATATTAAAATGATAAAACTTTTTGAATCAATAAATTGAAACTCTTATCGATTTAACTTCCGATTCGATTTTTTAAACTTAGAGAAGCTCAAGAATGGAGAGATTAATCTAATCCATCCAGCCGAAGAACTTTGTTATTTTTGGCCATCAAATCTGAACATTGCAATCTCTTTTTATTTATTTATTTTTTGTTTTGAAATAAGTGAAAGAAAAGTATGTTCAATGTTTTGGGTTTTCTAACCTCATTCTCCATTTAAATGTCAATTTTTTCCTTTAAACTTGTGCCCTGGATAAAGCGAATTCAAGTTTCAACCAGTGCTAAGGAGATTCAGTTAGAAATTGGGAAAACAATTAAATATGCAAGTTTATTACAATTTGGCCGGCAACAGCTGTGGTGAAGTCAGAATGAATATTACTCTCCCAGCTATTCTATTCTATTTATTCTATATTTTAGCTTGCATGATTTAAAAAGTTTGATTTTATATCAAGGAAAGTTCCATTTTTTTTATGAAAAGAGAGTATTTTGTTTTATTTTCTTAAAACATATTTATTTCTTTAAATTAAAAAAGTTATTCTGAGATTTGATAAAAAAAATGTATTGATGAATTTTTATTTACAAATAATTTTCAAGGAAAGGATAAATATATCATTTTTTCATTCTTTTTATACTCAAGATTTTTTTAACTGAAATGATAGTTTAATTGATTTTAAATTTAATTTTTAATTGGTATCAAATTATTTTTAATTAAGATATATATTATTCTAAGTACATGTTAAATATTTTAAATTTATCTATTATTTAATTATATTTATTGGAAATTTTCAATACATTAGAAAAATAATTTTTCAACATTTAAATTTTTTCAATATGTTTGATAACTCATTAAATTTTACATACTAAAAAACTTTAGCGAAACATTAAATTTTACATAGTAAAAAACTTTAGCGAAAAAGATTGAATGAGATAAGTAGGTAGAGAGTTACTTATAATATGTTAAGTCATTTTTATTTTTTTAAAAAAATTGTTATTTAATCTAAATTATTTTTTGATAAAAGAATAGATATTCAGATTAACCCTTTCATTTTTTTATCCAAAACTATCCAACATAATATAAAATATTATGTTAATAAGATTAAAATTAAGAAATAAGTAATTTTCAAAATTCAAGATTATAGTTATCAAACAATATAATTATATTCATTACTTAAATTTCAATAATATACCAAACAGTTTTTATAACACAAATTAAGTGCTTATGAATTCAGTATTAAAAATTCAGTAATTAATTTTTCAATTTATCAAACAACACCTTTTAAATAAATATATTATGTTATTTTATTTAAGATAAATTAATTATCATTGCTTAAAAAAATTAGTAAAAATTTTTTAAAACAAAAAATGTGGTTATTTTATGAATAAATTATAATTTAAATAAATATTATTTTGATTAATGGAATGTTAAAGTTAGTAATTTTTTCAAGAGATATGAAATGTGTGTTTTTTTTTTTAAAAAAGAAATAGGGTAAGTGATAATTATATTTTTCCTCTTTTCTCTTATTTTCTTCAAATTTTTTAGACAATGTCTTTATAGCTAGAACTTTTTTTTAACATAATAAAAATTAATTTATTTTAAATAAAGATAATCTAATAAACTCTCCCCAAAACTAACGTAGGATTGAACTAATATAAGTGTAAAATAACATGTCCTTAAATTAAAATATAAATTAATTCAATTCTAAGTATTTTTAATTTAAAAAAATGTTAAATAAAAATGAATGAACATATAAAATAAATTGTTGATAAATAACATATTTTTATAACTAAAAAGATAAATGCTAGTATAATGTTTCTATCAACTCTCAAAGAATAATATCTTACTTCCAAAACTAAAAAGATAAATGTATTTTTTATTAAATTTTTTAAACAAAAGGTCATGTTGGCATACTTTGAAAGAAAAAAATAAAAAACTTCTTTTAAAATTTGAAAATTCAAAGCTTAATTTTTCTTACATAAAATATTTAATTTGCAAAATAAGTCCGATTAGATGTAACAAACATATATAGATATATGTATAATCTTTGATTCAATCTGTAGTGTTCTAAGGATGGACTTTTCTACTAGAAAGGGTAAAAAAAAAAAAAATCAGAGTTGATTATTCAATGAAACAACATAGATATGCGTATCCTAATCTCTAAATAAATCTAATCTTATCTGGTGGAGGACGAGTGGAGGGTTGGGGACCCCAAAACTCAAACCATAGCATGATGTAATGTGTATCATGTTAAGAAAGGGTGGGGACTGGGTCCTGGATTTCCGACAAAAAATGGGCATTCATTAGGACAAATTAACTGTGTGTGTCGGGACTTGGGAGCCTCCCTATAACTGATAATAATTATTCCACTTGCCACTGAGAGATTGAGGTCAGGCCAGCGTTTATTAGTTTCCGTGCAGGTCACCGCCCCTCTTAGGTGGGAGTGGGACTATCACTGGCCAAAGCACTGCAAGACTCGATTCAGGATGGTTGGCCGTAGGCTTTTTTTATTAAAATATTATAATATTTTTTTATTTTTAAAATAAATTGATATGAGTTGATTTTTTTAAAATAGATTAATTTTTAAATTTAATTAAAAAATTATAAAATGAAATGATGATTTCTTAGTATAGATGAAAAATAGACATATTAGGTTTTAATTTCTCATCTACGAAGTGAAAAATCGACACAATAAGAAATGAACACATTATGTGTCGATTTTTCACTTGCAGTAAAACTTGGATACATTAGGTGTCAATTTTCTATATTATTAAAAAAACTTATATTCACAAAAAAATTAAAAAATTAAAATTTAAGTGTCACGCATGACCCTTTGCAGAGGGTCAATTATTCCCCCTCCCCATTATGGGTAGGCCATCTTATGTCCAAGAGGGTCACTATCCGTGACGCTCCTATATTGTCCCTCTTTCTCAGTAATGATGAGGGGACAATTATTTGAGGGGAGTGTGCTCTTGATTCTCTTCAAGTAGAACTCTTTATAAAATGAGCTCTCATTTTTATCTTCTCTTCATCTACTAAGAGAGTAATTTTAGATTGAGATATTTGAGGTTTAATTGATTAAATCAATTTATTTTTATAAGATATGATTTATTTTTATTTTTAAAAGTTTTTTTTTTGATATGATTATATGAGTTTAAATTTGTAATGTATATTTTATTTTTATTTGTAGAAGTTTAAAGTTGTTTTTTTTACATTGATTATAGGAGTTTAAATTCTTTCAAGGTTTGATATATTTTATTTTTATGTTTGAATTTTAAGATATTTTATCTAAAGATGATAAAATTAAGTTTGATTACATCAGTATTTGTTTTGGTGAAATATTAAGTAATAGTTATTTTTCATTACTAAATATAAATTATTTAGTAATAATTAAAGTAATTTTTGTTGTAATTAAATTTATATTTTTTTTAAAATCGTGGCTGCGAGGAAAGCAATTGGATTTTAGTTTGAAGGGATTAAACCATTTGAATATTTTGAAGTTATGATTTATTTCTGTTTATGAAAATTTAGTTTAATTCTTGTTTTAAGGATAGGTAATGATGAATTTAAACAAAAAATATTGTTATAGAGAAAATTTTCAATCAATTCAATGGCTTCATCATTATTATCATCATTGTTGAGATCATAAGATTATCATATATCGTCATGGGTATTATATGAGGTACTAAAATTTTTTTAATCATATATTTAAAATATTATTAATTATAAATTTTATAATTAATGAATTAATAATTTTTTTAATAGAATACTCGATTGAAGAGCTATTCGTGAAAAGTTTCTTTTGAACCACCGAATCCCTTAATTGTAAACTATTTAAAAAAAGCCTAATTTACCATGTGGCCTTGGTAAACTGATGTAAATATGACATAGGACTAATATGTGCGTTGGTTGAACGATGGAGACATAAGATACATATGTTTCATTTTTCGTGCATTGCATATATAATCACCTTAGAAGATGTTGCACTTAAACTAGGTCTATCAGTTAATGGCAAAAAAGTAACGGGGGAGAGCCTGTTACACTGGGAGGCTTTGTTTGAAGAATTATTGGGTGTGATCCCTCTAGAAAGCTCTATTCAAGGCTCAACTATCACAATGACTTGATCGACACAAATGTTCCATAATATCCCTAAACATGCAACTTAATGGCAACTAGAATTTGTTACTAGAGCATACATTTTATGCGTCATTAGAGGAATGTTAACCCCCAATAAATCTGGAATCGGGATCATTTAATGTATTTTCACTTTTGGCGTATTTGAGTGATGTCGTAAAGTATAACTAGGGTGCCGCATGTTTAGGGTTCTTGTATAGGGAACTCTGTCGTGCAACAGTTAAAGGGATGCATGACAAAGGTGGTTGTTTAATGCCATTGCAGTCATGAGCATGGAGCTGACTGCCATCTCGCATATTCTCTTGCATTAAGGTAATAAATTTAAATATTTAATTTATATTACAACATATTGTACTTGCATAATAGTTATTCATATATTATATATATATGAATAGACGGTGCAATTCGTAGCAGTTTACCCATACAACTACTGATGTAGAAAGCATTAACGCATGACTAGATCGTATAAGACATAATAAGGTAAATGTTTTAATAGTTTACCTCAAGTATTTGCGTATTGTAAATACTTAATTTTATCCGGGCCTTTTCCCTGACAGACCTAAAATATCTAAGACCGATAATGAGGCAATCGTCCCCATAGGGGTAGACTTTCTTTAAGTAGACTAGACATTTTCAAGTGCATCTTAGTCCTACCTAAATGGTTGCATATGCATCTAACAAAGAAATGCAATTTCGAGGGTTGTAAAGAACAAATCTCGGATAAAAAGATAAGTATTAAAGTAAAAAATTAGTATTTGAATTTATTCTTTTAAAATTTTGAAAATCATTTTTTCATACGATATCACGGTCAAATTTTTCACTTTTAGGAATTTTTAAAGATTTTTTTCATTAAATTTTAGGATTTAGCCGTTGTATATTTTTAATGATACCTATGTAGTGTTTACGCCAATACTCACCCTCAAAAATAAAAAATATTAAAAAAAATTCATATTGGTATTTTATATCATGAGTTATCAAATTGTTAAATTTATGTATTAAATTTGAAATTTTCATAGCATCAAAAGTATCATGCTTGCAAAATTTTTTTCAGTATAATTTATTTTGGATTTTAGGATTTCATCTTTATTATTTTTTTGATATTTTGAGCAATGTGTTGAATTTAATTTATTTTTGTAAATTTGAACATATTTTTAAAATTTTTGGTATCAAAATATGAACTTTTTTATCTGTAAAATTTTTTAGAGTTTAGAATCTTAAATATTTCACACATTTTAATAAAATAACTTTGATTTAGCTTTTTTGAATTCCAATTCATTTTTATGAAATATAATTTTCACCCGTAAGGATTTTTGCTCCTAAAATATTATGATTTTAGAATTTTTAATTGCCTTTTTCTTACACATAAAATTTTTCAAAATTTTCTTTTTAAATTTTTATATAAAAATTTTATTAATTTTATTTTTTAATCGGCCAAAATATATTTTTCCATTGCATGGGCCTTAAAACTCACTAATTTTTTAATAGGTTCAATAAGCACATTAGCTTTCCAACGAGCTCAATAAGCCCATTTTTGTTTTTTAACAAGCCCAATAATCCTATTTTAATTAAATTTTAATTCAATTTATTATATGAAGTTTTTATATCTTGAATACATAAATTTTTAATTTTTTACAATTTAGCTCATATAATTTGTTTTTATCCAAATTAGATTTTTTCTCTAATCTTATCTTAATGTTTCTAGATGATGATGATGTCATGCATGACATCATCATGCAAAACAACAAATATATTAATTAAACCTTATCAAAAAGGAAAAAATGTGAGAAAAATAAAAAAAAACTAAAAAAATAAAGGAAATTGGTAGAAAAATCAAGAAGCATTTAGTGAAGGCGGTTTCATCGACCCCTTGGCCGAACCTCTCCTTTATAAATAGGGGGAGGATGTTTCAAGAACAAGTTTTTAGCATTTCATAACACAAAAGCACTAAAAAACATCAAAATTTCTTAGTTTTTTTTAAGATTTCTAAGGTAATTTCTCTTATAAAGTTTTAATTTTTTTTCATTTTATGCTTGATTCTTTCTTTTAGTAAGCCAAAATCACACTTGTACTCATGGATTTTAATTCATGTTGAAAGGTCAAGTATAATGGCTATGAACATAGTTTCTTGATTTTGTTCTTTTATTTAATTTTTATTAGTGTTTTGTTGATTTCCATCAAGATTATTTGTGTTTGTTGATAGAAATAATGTTTTTTTATGTATTTATTTTTGTGTTATTTTTCTTAATATTTTCATGTTGATTTATGTTCATATATTCATTATTTATCATGATTTTATGCATTTTTAAGCTTAGTAAAAATTATGACATGTATGTATATAGATATTCTTGAAATATACATGATGAAAAAAAAATTAATTTTGTTAAAATACATGCTGGTCGAAAATGATTAAGGCCTTTGGATAATGTTTTATGCTTGATTTCATGGTATTTTAGATTATTTTATAATATTTGAAATTTGTAAAGGCTCCAAAATAATTTTTTCAAAAATTTTAAAAGCCTTGGAAGGGTATTTGCATGCTTGGTCGACTGTAACTTGGATGATTTTGTGATGTTTTGATTTTTTAGGTTATTTTGTAATTATGGAAAGCATAGAGACTAAATTGTTAAAAAATGCAAAAATCTTTCCATGGCCATCCAAGCTTGGCCAAATCCTTATTGAGACCTCTAGGGGTGTTGTTCATATATTTAACATGTTTGAATGTGTTTCATGCATTTCTAACCTTTTGGGGCCTTTTTGTAAATTTAAAAAGTTTAGGGATCTATTTGCAAAAAGTGAAAAATATTATTCCAAGGCCAAGGGTATTTGGCCAAATTCTCTGGGTGATATTTGATGAGTTTTCCATGCTAATTTTGATGTGTTTGATATTTGATTTTGTGTTTTATTTCATATAGGGACTAAATTGTAAAAATTAAAAAAATGTTTCAAAGCCATCCATGCTTGGCCGAATATTCCATGCACTTTTAAGGTGTTTTTCATACATTTTAAACATGTTTAAATGCATTTTGTACATTTTAACCTTTTAGGGACCTTTTTAAATTTGAAAAATTTAAGGACTTATTTGCAAAAAAATGTTTTAAGTCCAAAGGTGCTTGGTCTAATGGTCTTTATGATTTTTATTGAATTTTCCATGTTGATTTGGATATATTTAAAATTTGATTTTGTGTTTTATTTCATGTAAATATTGTTTTGTAAAAATAAAAAAGTTTAGGGACCATTTAGTAAAGCCTTGCATTTTAGGGTTACAATGGTCATTTCTTACATCAAATTACTCATTTTGGGTATTTTGGTCATTTTGTAACATTTCTAGCATTTTTAGCCATTTTGGGGATAAAATGCAATTTTGAAAAATTAAAGACCTATTTGTAATTTTTGCATTTTAGGTCATCTTTGATATCCAAGTTACCATTTAAGGTATAAATGTCATTTCATATCATTTCCTAGTCCTTTAGGATACCAGAATACTTATATGTCGAAGTTATACTTTAGGAGTGTTTTAGTAATTTACTTTAGAACCAAGTCCTTTATAATCACCGGGATACTTCTATGTCGAGGTGCATAATAAGGATACGTTCGTATTTTTATAATAATATCGACTCTTTTATAGTAATGAGATACTTATATGTCGAAGATACACCCTTAGGGTATTTTGGTAATTTATATTAGAATCAAGTTTTATATAATCATCGGGATACTTATATGTCAAAGGTATATAGTAGGAATATGTTCTTCATTAGGAAGTTATCAAGTCTTTTAGAGTTACCGAGATACTTTCATGTTGAAGGTATACTTTAGTGACATCTTAGTGATATGTTTTAGAATTGAGTCCTTTAGGGTTACTGAGATACTTATATATCAAAGGTGTACTTTAAGGGTCTAAGGATAAGTTTCATTGTTTTTCATAGATTCAGAATTTTCAAAAATTAAGGCAATATCTCTGAGTTAAAGTAATTCATGGAATGTCTCCTAGTATATTAGAAGGATTTTACAGATATTTTAATGACGAGATATCATTTTCAAAATGAAAATTGAAAATTTTCAAAATTTACGAAAATAAAACCTTTCGTATTCCTCCTACTCTCCAGTGGTGCAAAAAATATGAAAATAAAGACTTTAATATTCCTCTGGTCCTCTAATTGGGTAGAAAAGATATTTTGAATTTAAAAAATATGAAAACTTAATTTTCTCATACAAAAAAATAAATTTATTTCATGAAGTTTTATTTTAATAGATATGGGAATTAAAATTAAATATCATATATTGACATTGAATAAAAATAAGATTTACATTAAAATGTGATTAATAAGGTACTAATTACTAGGAGTTATGAGAGGGATCGATCCTTACTCGTGATTATAACCGACTCCCAAACCTTTTCATGTGACCTTTAGTATTATTATAGATCTTGGAGTTTATATTTAGGGGTTTTGTAACCCTTGAAATACGAACTTTTATAAGTGACCAATCCCAGCTAACCAAAATAGATTGGTGGCGACTCCAAAATAAATGGTTATTTTGTAACGATTATTTAGGGTTAAGTCGAGTGAGCGATCCATCTTAACAACCCCTTCCCTGAAAATAATAATAATAGAAAATAATATGGCTCCCATAAATAAAAAAAATTAAATATAGATATATATAGAAATGAGGGGTACACCCGCCTTTTAAGTCGAGTTAGTTAGGTAAGGTGTCATGGCCAACATGCTACACCAATAATTGCTTTGCATGATGAGAGGCCAACCCTGGAGCTCTTTTTTCTCCATCTGTATGGCTACCATCTTTACTTTTAAAACATTATTTTTTTGTGTGAACATATCTATTACTAGGTTGAAAGCACATTACATCCCTCACTAAGCTCCTCCCCTATAGATTCTAGATCTTTAATGCGACTCCCCACAATCTTAAGGCTCTCCTGTATATCTCAACAGTTATCTTAAGCTTGGACACCCTACCATCCATGGTTGATAAAATATCTCTTGAACTATTAGTTTTCCTACCTCTCCCATGAATCTTTGATATCTCTTATGTTTGGTTATTTTGCTTAGGATGCCATCTTGATAATTAATACCTTCCACAAACCATGAGCTTTGATACCAACTGTCACGAGCCTAGGCTTTAGCCTAGAAAACCGCATGAACTTGTGCTTGGAATTGCTTTCTTATATACTTAAGTCAGCTTATAAACACTCAAAGAAAGAATATGAATTCCCTAATGCCTAAGTCAGCTTGGAATTGCTTTCTTATATACCTAAGTCAACTTATAAACACTCAAAGAAAGAATATGAATTCCCTAATGCACTAAAACTAAAAACTTAATGAAGCTAAGCAAAAAAAAAAAAAGAATACAAATAAATGAGAGTAATGCTTAATATATTATTCAGTGTTTGATGATACAAATAATGCTGGGAGGCCTATTTTTGTAGTTAGACCCCCCATACGTTAATGGCTTAGATTATTTCTAGACGACTATGATTGCACTTATCAACAAATATCTAGATCCTAAAGAATTTAAAATCTGAGCTTTAGATTCTAAACTAAGCTGGAGTAACAGTGTTTGACTAGGTCTTTAAGCTTCTAGAAACTCCAAGTAAATTTAGGCCTTCAAAATTCTCCAAGTTTTAGGCCAGTCCTACTGGGTCAAGATGTTCTAATAAGTACTCATATCCATGTCTTGGGCATATTGTACAAGCCTCGGGCCTGAGTTGATGCGCATGGCTCGTGAGATGTTCATGATAAAATTATAAATGAAAGTGTTTGATGATCTGTTTATGAATAGTTTAGTTTCTGTTTGTTTATATTCATTTATCAAGCTAAATAAATAATTATAAACAAGATTTTAAAGCTCGTTCATTAAATGAAACAAATTGAATAGTATCTTCAATTCATTTATGTTCACAACAAGCTCGTTTAAAACTTGTTCATTGTTTGAATATAATGTAATTAATATTATTATTTGTTTTTTCTTTTATTTATTTATAGTATAATTAATAATATTTATGCTTTATCATTTTATATTTAAAACTAAGAAACATGTTTATTTGTTTATTTAGATTTGTTTAGATTAGCTTGTTTATTGTTTATGGAATAGATTTTTAATTGCTTATTAACATATTCGATTATACTTTCATTAATATATTTGTTTAGTATTAACAAACAATTTCACTTAATTTAAACAACCACAAACACAAACACATAATTTTAAACTAATCGAACTTGAACATAAATTTGAAATCTTAAAGAATACGAAGAAACTCAAAAATAAATAAACGATCATAAAAAGAAAATTTGTTTGTTTAACTTCGATTCATTTGCTGCCCTAATTCTTGTTGGGTTCTAGAACAGGGAAGGTTTTTTGTTTTTGTTTTTTTTTTTTTCGCTTCGTCATGATTTTACCCCACATTTGGAAAGAGAAACGGAAAAAAAGAGGTAATGGATGGATAGAAATAACAATATAATGTCAATTTATCGTTCTTAGAAAGATCACCAAGACGGAAATTTACAAAATTTTAACGTCTTATTCTTTTCACCCTTTAGCGAAAACTCTAAAAAAAAAAAATAGAAAAATCATACTTGCCTAAAAATTAGAATACAATATTCTGAATTCCTACCATCACTGTCCTCCTACTCTTCTTCTCAAGTCTTTTTAATGAATAATGACAACTATATTGACACTGCTAACCCTGACCAACCATCATCAGTCTTCACTCAAGAGTTCTTGCAGTGAAATGACCAGCATTTAAGTGGTATGATTTAGATGGACTCGGGGAAAACAGGCATCTCAAGCCACAGGTTTAAACTCTAAAGTTTTACTCTCATTTCATTGCATAAATGCATTCAACAAACCTTACTAGTGGGACTCAGAAGTCTGGTGTAATCGTACAAGGTCTATAATTGAATTCTAGACACTCGAACCTTTACCTAAGACGGAAAAAACGCTTGCTTTCTGCCAAAAAAAAAAAAAAAAAATTGTTAATCAATATACATGAATTTCTTATGATCTAATGTTTGTTGAATTCTCAAACATTTAGAAGTAGACAGTTTGATATTGTTCCCATTTTAGCTATTAAACACAATTAAAAAATTAAAATTAAAATTAAAAAAAAATCAATATGGAAAACCCTTTGGGCATGTAGAACCTAGTAAAAATCATACCAAAATACACCAAGCATGGACATGATCAAATGCACCTTGCCCTAAAAAGCCTAAAGTATTTTTGTTCAATGAATAAAAAACAAACCGAAGATCAAACCAGTCAAACTTTCGATTCTCAATTCGATTAATTGAACCAAACGATTCAACATCCAAGGAATATAAAAAAATAAAAATAATTCAAAAATTAAAAAAAAATTAAAAAATTAAAAAATTAAAATAAATAATATAAATAACATAATATCCCATTAAAATGACTATATTTGAATTTGATTAATTGACCTGAATGAAAAAAATGAAAGTTGAGTTTGGGATTCAAAAAATTAAAGGGGTTTTAAAAAAATTGTTTAAACTATAAAAACTAAAAGCCCCAAAACGATTAATAAATTGCAATTGGATTGAAAAGGGAAAGCCCAAAAAAAATAAAAATATATGTTAAATCCTATTCCACCGCTTTCCTAAACTGAGCCCACTAATTACAGGTTCCCTCGACTGGCCTGGAAGAAGAAAGTGCACCTTTCATTCCTTACTTGAGCCCGTCTCCTTGCTAGAAAGATTGTCCATTACCTTTCCGTCTCTGGTTCTCGGCTATTTACCGGTTCTGTACAATTCGCCAACAGTTTCTTGTTACCGTTGTTAGCACACCTTCAAACAGTCACTCAAGCAAAAACATGATTACATGAGCTAGAGCATTCAAAATTAGAATTTTAAACAGCAGATGTTCCACGATTCCAAGTTAGTGTAGAATTGCCCCTAGTAGTAGAGAAACAAGATGCAAGACTCGTAGACTATGACAAGATCAGAAAGTTGAATGTCTCAATCAAGTCTGATGTGGCTCAAACATTTGTAAAAGCAATCATCTAAAACAGCCGCAGACAACGATATGGTCCAGTGAACATGAACCAGTAGGACTCAGGTTATCCCTCAGAGTTGAGCAAATAATCTGGCGGACGCCAAGCACACATCCTCTAACACAACCACAGGCTCAACTATACATTTCTCGGCCATTTATCGATTGGCACTTCGGAAAGAGCTGAGTTACAAACTACATGACGCCTAAATATATAATTAGAGCCATATATAAATGAATTATTAGACCGTTCAGACAAGGGTGCTAAAAACCATATAAAGGTAAGAACAAGGAAAGACAACAAGCAAGTATTAGCGCATTACAATTAAGTGTTACACTGTTAGATCATATGATTAAAGAAAAGATGAAGTAAATGTCAAAAATTTCTTGAAATAATAATTAATCTGAAAAATGCACTACCAAAACCAGGAGTTAACACATTCACCAATAATGACAACGACAGTAGCATCATCTCATTTTAGAGAGATTGCACAAGAATCAGCAAAAGAGGTTTCAACAGTTTCCGCTATAGAGCTCTAACATTTGAACACTTCCCCTCATTTTCAACACAAACTAAAACAGATCTATGGTGTGCCAGATCATCCCGTGGATTTAGCTCATGCAGGAAAACCTCAGTGGCATAATTTTCAAAACCTAAGCCTTCATCTGTTATACACATTAATACATTCAATTACAGAAAAACTTTTCCACGAAACTCTGGTTTCAGCTTTTGATGCCGAAGAGAAAGAGTTTTCCTTTTCTTTATTATTAATGTTAAAGAGATGGGTTTTAAATGATTTCCTGCTTGAAGATGATAGGAATGACAAATATCTGTTCTGGAAATGAATAAGAAAGAAAAGCCAGAAGGCATCATTCATAACAAGTTATATGTAATTGAAAGAATACAAGTAAGAGTAAAGATCAAGAAATAAATAGGGGAGAAAGACAAGTGATAACCCATACTTTGATATTTTGCCCTGATCCTTCAGCAAAGAAAAGAGAAGATCTGAAACGATGCTTCTAGGTTCTAGCATCCACATCAAACCCTGCTCCTGTCCAGCCAGGTAATGTAGATCCTCTACTCTTGGGAACAGCACCAATCCCCTTTCCTCTTCCTTGAAAATGGATTTTCTTCTTTCCTTTTACTTCTCCATCAATTGTTGGCAGTTGACTCTGTGCATTCATAGCTGGAACATTTCCATCATTACCTACATTAGGTACATTTTCAGAAACAGTAGAGCCTGGATCTGTTATTTGAGGAACCGAGGAAGCATCTATAGTTGCAGCACCCTGTGTGAATCCAATTGCTTTCATGTCCTAAACGTGATCCAAGGGCAAACTTTCAACAATCTTTCTATGATGTACACAAATATACCAGAGCTTGTAATAATCTACAAGCCTGACAATATATAAAAGAAATACAAAACGATGGCCGAGAATGGAGCCTTAGTTAGGCAGGCACTTTACTTTGGCTTCTTAAGAAAGCCATTTCCAAAATGATCATGGCTCACTATGAGCAAATCAGGGAATTGATGCAGAAATCTATTTTCAAAAATCTAAGGTAGTTTATTGTATAACAAACATAATGCAGAAAGATCAATAAATTAAGACTTTGATCTCACTTCATTTTTTTCCCCTTCTCCTTTTTAGTAGGAGTAAGGGACAGTTTAAATTGATTAATAGAACAATTGCCTATAGGAAGCCAAACATTAACAAAGAATCAACAAGGACTATACTAGATGGTCAAGAAAAGTTCCGTTAGTTTGTAGACATAAACACACGAGTATCTTTCCATTTCAATATGACACCTTATTAATCAAAGTTTATAACACAGTGAAAGCAAAAAAGATAAGCAATAGAAAATCACAAGCAGAACACAGAATAAAAGACAACCGTTTTGCATCAGGTAACATGCCTATTTTGATAACTGTTCTAAAGAAGTTATCTTCTCCTAATAAAGCACCATATAAGTATCGGAAACTACATGAACAACTTGCACTGTAGTAAGGAGAAATAAAAAGCAAGCTTACATGAGGAGACAAAGTGGACGCCCTACTGGGGTTCAGAGCTTCCATTCGCCTTTTCAACTCCTCAAGTCGAGCAAACTGAGAATTACTGCTTTCTTGAACCTATCAATGACAAGCATCAAATTATTACACGGTGCATTAATGCAAGCTTATCCACCTATAGCAAAGAAGTATACCAGATTTTTTAAGTCCTCGCATAACTTCTGCTTAATTGCTTCCTCATCACTCAAAGCCTTTAACGCTGCTTCCCAAGTCTGAAATACATTTAAAAAAAAAAAAAAAAAAACTGCTATCAAATTGAAGACAGGAGGCAAAATACTTGCCAGTAAAATTGATTCTAAAAGAAACTGAAAAATTATTCAATAGCCTCTAGCAAGTCCAAAAAAAAAAAAAAATCAGTTTAGGCCTTAATTAATTCAAATACAACCATAACCATTTTGTATGACTAAATTGCAGAATCTACCTTAATCTGCAAAGTTACAGCTACAAATTCCCTCAATTTCAGATAAAGTGGGTTTACATGGGCATGCTGTCATCTTAAGATTTGCATTTGAAAGTTTTTCATGTTGAAATTTTATGATTTGGCCTCTCAGGTCCCAATCAACCTACTATCTCTGCCCTTTAAGCAAGCAGAATTGTAATAATGAGAACCTTTCGTGACGCAAATTATAAGGCATGACACAAGCATATTTACACTTGAGAGAGAGAATCAAAAAACCTTTCGTGCTCGTTCTTCCTTCTGCTTGGCAATACGTATTCTCTCAGTTGACATTTCAATTTTCTTTCTCATATGTTCAAGGGCTGAATGTATTCACCACAAATCATACAATGCAAAAGTCACACAACTATAGAAGAATACACATAAATGAAGAAATATTTCATAGTGGCAATGACACATCAACCTGCTTTTTTAGGCCCAGCAGTGAGTTTCATCTCCATTGTAAGATTTGCTAGTTCTCTTTCAACATCACGAATTTTAGAATAATTTTCTTCTATGTATCTGAAAATATGGATCAAAAGGGATTAGATAAAATCCCCCAAAAAATGAAATCATGAGAAACAAACTGAAACAATATTAAAAAGAAGAAAAATGGAAACTTTGTTAAGCAGAATCCTCTTTCAACCTTTGTACAAGTAAATGCTACACACTGGATAATAAAATTATTAAATGCAAATAGATACTTTTTACTATAAATTGTTATATTTTAATAACTGAATCCTAAGAAAAACATAAACCTACTTTCTTACACTTGATTAACTGAGTAAACAAAGATTGTCATGCTTAAGTTTTACAATACAAATAAGTAAAAGAAACTCCTAAATTTAAAGAAAAAATGCCAGAGTTCATAACCAAAAGCAGATCAAATCAGTTCCAGATTCAATAATGAAAACTTAATTAAAGCAATAACATTGAATCCATTGCGATTTAGGATTCAATTCTCATTTTAAGTAGTATAAAACTCACTTCAAAACCTTATGCACCAGCTCTAATCACCTCCTATCTCTCTAGACTTGAATTACAGTAAGGCTTTAAGGTAATTCTACGAGGCTAACAATTTATAGAAAACTCAGATATTTGTCTATTTCTCATTTGTTTTTCTAGATAACACGTGCATTGCAGGATTAGAAGAACAATTTGATTACTATTTCTGAATTAAATTCCAGCATTGAACAGAATCGTCCAGATAGGCCAGGTTTACTACAATTGAACTAAAGCAAGCGAAAAATAAATGATGAAATACAGCAAATCCAAAAAACAGAAAGTTAGAAGCCTCAATATGAACATACTTCTTGAGTTGAAGCCGCTCTTCCTCAATTATCTGCGGCCACAGGAAAAGAATGTTAAAAAAAAAAATGAAAATTCGCCATCACTTTTCCACCAGAGCAATCACGAAACACAGAAAGAGAAGAGAAGAAAGAGAAGTAACCTTCTCAGTGTAGGCGATGACAGGTGCTTCCCTAGGGAGTCCATCGGGTCCGATCTCGGGTACCAGGGCAGGATTCGAGGTCATTTTTCCTCTTTATTCTTTGCTTTGGAATTGAAATCAAAGCTAGAAATAAAAATGGATAACAGTTTTCTTATTTACCCGATATGATTTTACAAAAATAAACGGATTCGTTTCATTTCTTGAAGCATTGCATTGTTGCCTTCCTTAATTTTTGTTTGTTTTTTTTATTTTGCTTTCTTCAATTGACTGAAAAGGGGGAAAAAAAATACTCGTCCGATCGTCGCAAGACGTGCGTTTCTGTGTGCATATTCATTTTACTAATAAGCACAATAAAAATTTAATATATTAAATAATTAATATGATATATATAGTAAATAATTTTTATATTTATATTATATTAAAATAGTTGAATTGATGTTTTAAATTAATAATATATCAGTGTAATTAGTAAAATTATCTAAAATTTATAAAATTATATTAATAATATAAATTAAGAGATAAGTATATATTGTTTTATAAATTATAAAATTATCCGTTAATCAAATTTACTTTAAAATTTTTATTTTTTATTTTAATTATTTAAATAATTAATCGTCCACATGATAAATAAGTTATGATTTAATTATATTAATTATACTTAAATATATTATTGTCATATTTATTGAATATCTAATATGAAATGTGCACTCATCAGAACATTTAACTTAACGATTGACGTACATTTTCAACTTATGAGCAGATGCCAGAACTTACCGCCCACGTCTTCAAAGGTTGTCCAATATATATATATATATATATATTTGGATTGCGTACCAGTTCGGTTGTGGAGAGGCCGACGGATCGGCTCAGTGGTCTGGTCCAATGAAGCGCGTATCCTCCAGTTATGCGGAAATCATTTTTCAATGGCCGCATAAAATTGGTCCTTCCAAATGGGGATGAAATATGATGAACATGTGCTTAGGCATCCTTTGGTTAGAAAAACAAAAACTAGCTGATAGATTTAGTAATTTGTATATAAATATTATATTATATTTTTTATATAAATTATTTAAATATAAATACGATATAAATTATTAAATATATTAAAATTTTAAATATAAATATATATTTAAATGTATCATGTTAATTATATTTAAACATATCATATCGTATTTATTTTATTAATTTTATATTTATTAAATATAACATGTATATAATATATTTTTTATTCATCCAAAATTATAAAATTTTATCTTAAATTTTCTAAATTCTCAAAGTACTTGAAACTGAAGTTTACACGATAGCAGTACAAACTTGCGAGGCATTTCGCATTACCCTTTTAAGTAGAATGAGCCAACTGGAATATGAAATTCAACAACAACAAAAATTGCATGTCTATGAGAATACGTTATTGAATATTATTATTTTATTTAAAACAATCTTGATCACACAATAGAATTTTTTTGATTATGCTAAGTTTAAAAAAATATAATAAATTAATCATAGCTTGGATTTGTTGCTTTTACAATATTAGTTTTGTTGTTTTAATTTCTTGATTTCAATTTTGTGAATTTAATTCTTAAGTTTTTATTAAAAATAGATTTGAAGACAATTGATAATAG
>JBBYHL010103457.1:9561-91057 GCA_038381835.1 Adansonia madagascariensis | reverse complement strand
AAAGAATGAATGCAAAATGCTTAGTCATTTTCATTGATAATACTTAATAAAAGCTGCCTATACAAAGGATCCTACAATGCTTTTAGGCAAGAGCATATAGGTTGAGTTCATAGCATTACTTTGGAATAGACTTAAACAATACAGAATCTCAGTTTCAGGCCAAAGGCTTAGAACAAACCCTAAAGGGCACAGAGCAGTCTTTGGACTTATGGTTGACATTTTTGGCTTGCTAATCATATTGATGGAGATATCCTTAAATGCTTTGTTTAATATGAACATGGCACTAACATGCTAGTATTTACATGTCCCCCTAGGCAGAAACTTCTTCAAAGTGGTGGGAATATCATTGGCTTATCTTCTATGTCTTGTCCTGATGAACGAGCCATTCTTCTTTCATGATTTTTCTAAACTTACTTTCTTCTCTGTTACGCACTGGGCTTGAATCCTAACCCCCTTATGTTGATTTGGTTGACCACTTTCAAGGCTTTAGCAATTCTTTGAAGGCATTTTTCGAGTCTCTTTCTAGCTTGGGCACCCTTACCAACAGTCAACTTTAAACCTATGTGAGTGCTTTCTGATAAGTGAGGCTGAATTATTGGCAATCCTTCTCTGATATAAATTGCGTTGACAAACTCAAAGGCTTGGAAAGAGGATTCTAGGCTATCTTTATCAGGTTTGACATATGGGGCATCAGTTGAGGTAGCAGTAATGATATCTTTCTCTCTTCCAATACTAACAACTTTATTCTCGATGATGAATTTTAGCTTTTGGTGCAAAGATTATGCACTGCTCCAGCAAAATAAATCCACGGCCTTCCCAACAGGCAGTTATAAAGTGGAGCAATGTCCAACACGTAGAAGTCAACCTCATAAGTAAATGGGTCAATTTAGAGTGAAATAGTGATGTTCCCGATAATGTCCTGATAAGTTCCATCAAATGCTTGCATAATAGTATGAGTATTCTGGATATGAGATACATCAACAAAAAGCTTATTCAAGCATGACATGGGCATTACATTTAAAGCCAATAGTTTATTAATGAGCACCTTACACAATATGGTGCCTTTATAACATGTGGTGATATGGAGGGCCTTGTAATTTCCTTTTATTTGGTGCGAGATTTCTTTATCGCCGAAAGATATGTAATCGTCAAGGGTGATGTTGTTCACTAGGTGATCCAACTGACCTATAGAGATATCGGAAGGGACATAGGCCTCATTCAGAACCTTGAGGAGGGCATTCCTGTGAGCTTCTGAATTCAACAGTAGTGATAGCACATATATCTTGGTAGGTTACTTGTTCAACTGATCGACGCTGCTGTATTCACTGTGCTTGATAAATTTAAGGAATTTCATAGCTTCTTTCTCGCTCACTGGATCCTTGACAGCTATTGAATCTGAGTTCTTAGTTGAAGACTTTGGTGCTTGAGAAATGAGATCGACATTCTCTTGCTGAATGATGTTTTTCAATGTTGTCAGGGCATAATATTGCCTGCTTCGAGTTAGGTGACCTACCCCTATAAGGTCAACACCTGCTGCTTGCTGGCTAGATTCTCCGATGATTAAGGTTTTGCATTCATAGTTCTAAGGAACTGCCTTATCATCTTTATACGGGAAAGGAGATGGAAGTTGAATGATCATCTTTGGCGAAGGCTAAATAAGGTCAATTTTAACTCTTAATTAATCGTCGTACAAAAACAACAGCCTTCCAATCCCGTAAGAGAGATTACCTTTTTCTTCTTCTAGTGTGTTGATGGATGATGTTGCATTTACAAATTCGGTATATGGGGTTTACTTTTCATTATAAAATTTGATGCTACCCTCGTTCATCATCCTTTGAACCATTGTGCGAAACTTTTTACATGTTTGAAGAGTATGGCTGCAAACAATATGGAAGTCACAGAAGTTGTCAATCATATCCTTTATTTTTTTGGTTGCACTAAGTAGCTAAGTTGCACCAAGATTTAGCAAACCAAATTCATTGGCATCTGAAATTCTTCTATGTTTTCCACAATCTTGCAGTTTTCTTCAATGATCATTTCTTTTAGGTTAACTCAACACGAGTTTAAGATGAACTGGCTTTAATGCTATATTTTAATTGCTTACTAACCTTTATCTTTCCTTTCCCTTTGTCTTTGTAGATACTTTTTTTTCTCAATTAATTCTTCATGGCCTCCTCGATCCTCTCATAGAGTATGACCAAATCCGTAAAGTTCTTCAAGAAGTTTCTTACTATCTTTTCATAATAAGGGGCTTGCAACATGCTAATGAATTTAACCATCATCTTTTTTTCTATATATAAGGGATGAATTTGGGTAGCCTCTTCCATCCATCTTGCAGCGAACTACCTAAAACTTTTATTAGCTCTTTCCCTCGTGCCCATAAGAGACAGACGACTAAAGATCTGACCATCTATGGGTCTTTCTTAATCAATAGCATTGATAGATGGATCATCATGTCCATGTCATTCCTTGTAGAACTCAATTTTGGATCGATCTATCATCTCTTGGACCACTTTTAAGAATGATGGACAATGTTGCAAGTCGTGTTCTTGATCGCAATGGTAGCAAGATGTATCAATGACATTTCTTCTTTGACTTTTGTTATCCATCACTATTCTGATTTTGACAAAAGCTTGCCAAACCTTACTCATCGAGTTTTTGACTTCTGCCACACTTTTTTTAATTTGATAGCCTTTTCCATCGATTATCACATTCACTTTTGGTTCAGCGTGATTAAGGAGTGGGTTAGCCCCCACATTGAGTCTAGGACTTTGCTCAATCTTGGTCACTCCTTTTTCTAGTAAGCCTTACACCTTTCTTTTGAAAAAAAGTGCAATTCTCAATGGAGTGGCCTTGCGCTCCTGCATAGTATTCATAATAATGTCCTTATCATAACATTTGGGGTATGGTGGTGATCTTAGGTTCATGAATACTGGGGCCACTAGTTTGCCTACCAATAAGCAAAAGTAGATCTCTTTGTATGAGTAAGGGAGTGGTTCAAAGTGCTCCCTTTCTCGGGATGCTTGTTGGTTATTCAGATCTCTAGCATTGTGCATATTGCAAGGCTATGCATTTTGGGCCACACTTTGCATGGGATTTGGTACAAAGCTCATTGCAGGAGCAAACCTGATAGCGTGGACTGGTTGTAGTGTTGATGAGTAAGGGGTAAGACCCGTATTCAATATGCTTGGGAAGTACATAGGCTATGCTGGATGCAGATTTGATTATACCATCACCTGCAGCATTTATTTCCCTCTCTTTACCTTTATTTACTATCTTTTTTATTGATCTAGATGCTTCCACGACAGATATCTTACCACTTTTGATGGCGTTCTCAATCATTTCACCTGATATAACCATATCAATGAAATTTTTCATTCCGCTTTGTACTAGCCTTTTGCAGTAAGGAGCCCGTAATGTGCAACAAAAATAATTTTCATTTCTTTTTCAATTAGAGAAGGGTGAACATAAGCTACCTCCTCTCTCCATCTCTGAGCATACTGTTTAAAACTCTTAGAAGATTTCTTCTCCATGTTCCTGAAAGAAAGAAAATTTGGAACAAAATCAAACACATGCTTATATTGTTCAAGGAATGCGCATGCCAAGTCTGCCTATGTTTGAATTCTTGTAGGATCAAGCCCTATGTACCATCAGAGGGCTGCCCCAATTAGGCTATCTTGGAAGCAATGAATCAATAGCTCCTCATTCTCTTTGTGTCCTACCATTTTATGATAGTACAGGCGAAGATGGGTAGTAGGGTCAGTAGTCCTATTGTATTTTTCAAAATTAGGCACTTTAAACTTGGGCGGGATGATGAGGCTCAAAACTAGCCCTAATGACTTTGCATCCAAGATTCTAAATGTGTTACTTCCTTCCATAGCTCGAAGACGCTTCTCTAATGAGTGATGCTTGTCCAAGTCCTCATCATTTTTGGAAGGCCTCTTTTTTTTTCTCTTGCTTCATGTGGTATCAAGGTCCAGGACTATAGGCCTTGACGGTAAAGAGCCTGCATCTTGAAATCCTTGAATTAAATGGGACGCTGCTACAGGATTGACATAAATAAATGGTTGAGATAGTGGGATGTTCATTGCCAGAGGGTATTGCCCATGTAATGCCCCTTCTTGAGCATTGGTGGCCTTAATACCATAATTCAAATTGCTTTTAGGGTGGGTCAGTTCTTTTCCCATCTTGATTGTGCTCGTTTGTCCTTTTCCCTTCAATGCATTAAACAATGATTTAGTTAGCTTAGCGATATGTGTTTAAAGTTCCTCATTCTTATGGAGTGCCTATTCTTGGGACTCTTTATACATGAGTTTGAGTATTTCAATATAGGCCTAGCGATCCTTTTCCATCGCTTTTCAATGATTATGAGTGTTGTACTAATAGGGAACTGTAGATTCTATGTTTTGGATCACTTTCACTTTAAATTATTTTTGGATTAAGCTTTTATGGTATGCTCATTCATATGTTTGATACAATGAGGATGAATGAATAAAAACCATGAGAGGATTAGGTTAGTTATAAAAATGCAAAAAGGATAATTGGATAAAGCGATAGCTCCACCAATAGTATCTTTCATTAAAGTAACAAAATGCCTTAATTAAATATGATTACATTCGAAAATGCTTGAAATGGTTACATTACTTGATTACATGGTCTAAGAAGTACAAAAACTCTTGTTCATGGGCTCCAGTGGGTAAGATATCATGTGTCAGGGATTGGGCTGCATCCATTATGTTCTCAGCCTCCAACTGAGCTACCTAGATTTGCTCTATGAGATGGCGATGATAGTTCTGATGGTTTTGGCATGCGTGATCAACCACTTGAAGCCATTCTTACTCCTGCTGTTCAGAGGATCTCACTAGTGCATCAACTTGGTCTTGGCAAGCTTGAAAAGAATGCTCTAAGTTTGGATTTTGAGTGTCAAAACTCAATTTTTGGCCTAGTTTGCTCTCAAATCTCGGACTTGAGCCTCTAACTGCTTATTTCTCCTTCAATAAGTTGATGCAAGAGTGTGGGCTTAAACAAGTTTCTCCTATTGGCCTTAGCAACTTCTCTCTGTTAGTATAGTCCTTCTTGAGAGTAGTAATTTCTATCCTTCACTTGACCAATGACTTTCCAAGCCTTCGAGACTTGCTTGCTTTGTTAAGGGCCACATAGTCTTTTTTCAAGCTCTCAAGATCCTCTTTGACGTGGTTTTTCCCTTTAACAACCCTACTTATCTTGCCATCCTAGAGTTGAGATCCATTTTCAATTGACTATTTTTTTTTAATTGAGTAATCTCCTTGGCAAAGGTCGCTTTCTCTTGTTCGAACTCTCGCTTGAGCCATTCAACCTCAGAAAGAAATTCATTAACTCCCATTTGTGATGTCCCAATACCAGACAAGGGCACAGTGTCATTAATGTGATGGATCCTCCATTCATCATATCCTGAGGTCATACTACTCCCTCTTCAATATCTCTCCATGCAACAGGATTGTTTCCATGCTTGGAAGGTTAGATGGACTTTTAACTTATAGTCGGGCTCACCATAATCAAAATCCCACAACCTTAAATCTTGGATGAAGGGGATGAATTGACAGCACTGGAATAGTCAAAGAACTAAAAGTAGGGTGTAGCTAATAGTTCCCATAACCCCATGAGCGGTACACAGCTGTAATCTTTGCATCGATGTATGACCGTTTATGGGAAAAACCAAAAGGCCTTCCATGTTACCTCCTCCCTCTTAAGGCTATGAAATTTTCAGGCCCATTTTTTAAGGCCATTTCTTCTCAAGTACCTTAGAGATAGGGCTAAAGTTGGTTAAGAAACAACATGACGTCCTACTTTCTTCAGGGCCAAAGTGATTGATGAGCCAAATGTGAAAGAGCGATGCACATCTGATGAATCGATTCGTTCCTATTTTCATACAAAAATTAAGAGGTCGAATAGTTTTGACTAGGATGGCCGGTGCAGGATTAATGTTCCAGGATAAGCAAGAAAAGACAACTGCTACCGTAGCTTCAACATAGCCTAATGTCTTTAGGAATATAACCAAACCATATATTGCTAAAGCATAAATTTCTTGGATTTTTTGGATGTCAACGGTACTTACCATTGCTTCTCTCAAACTGGCCCATGAGATGCATTCATTGTTCCCCTTTGTTTTGATATGACTTTTAATCCAAGACTCCGTTACCCTGAGGATTTGAACCAATGTTTTCTTGAAGGTTAGAGGATTCAATGCTTTGTAGTTTATCCCGTCGACCTTTACTCTTTTAATGTTAAGTAACATGATGTATTCATCAACGATGGGGACCACATCTTCATGATTGAAAGTGAAACACCTATATGCTAGATTCTAAAACTAAGACACTGCTTGCAACAAACTAATGTCCAAATGAACTTGAAGCAGAAGAGTGATATCTCCATATCTCTTAGTGAATGATTCTTTTTTAGTACTATCCCAATTAGTCCATATGATCCTTAAATCTTGCCAATCACTTTGACAGTATCCTATCTTGATCCTTTCATGCACTACTAAGGCATGCCTTGATTTTATAACATCTCCATCTTCATGCTATCGGTGCTTTAACCATGCTCGAACTTTTTCATAGGGTTTTAACTCTGAAGTGAATTGTTGCTCCATGATAGACGCCCATTGGTGAACACTGATCCATTAGAGCCAATTGTCCCCTGATGACAGTAATTATGATGAAATGATGCATGGTGAAAAAGAAAAGCAAAAAGAGAATGAATTAGTAACCAATACGAAATAATAGGCAAACGGTAAGAAATGAAATGAATCACAAAATTTGCCCCTAGAATAGGTAGTACGACGCCCAAGGGCAAACAAAATGATCACAAATATTAAGGCATTGAATAGGTAGCATACCGACATACCTGTATTAAAATTGTCTCTTCATAAGGTAACATAATACCTTGTAAGGATTAAGACTAACCATCTAAACGATGATGTTCATTCATCACCACACATGCTAAGCCATCATTTGGGCAGCATGATGGCCTATCTTGGTCAGATATGACTATTTCAAGATGGCATTGTAGGTATGGTATTCACTTGAACTGACCCACTTATAAAAGAGGATTTGCCACTGAACATAATGGCATATCCTAAAAAAATAATCATGAAAATAAAAAGACAAATGCGGGTGACAACGTTCATGCATCATTGCCTATGTAACCAATGGTATGTAAGACTAAAGGTAAGAAATGTTTCCCCAAATGGCCCTAATCTTCAGGTTATTCTAGCAGCATCTGGTATGGCTTGACATGGTTTAGGTTGTAGGGTTCACTACAGGGGTTTAAGTTGATGCCTATTTTGGTATCCAAATCATTCCTCTGTCCAGTAAGAACAGCCAAGGCACCTCGATCCTAGGCCCATTGTAGGTTTGGCAGAACCGGTTCGATCCGGTGGATGTATTTCCCTATGCAAGTGCGGAAGGGTACTTATGAGAGACATAGGTAGTTTACATCCTAGAAGGTCTTGTCATGCCTATGCAGAGGGTTACTCATGAAGGCAGATGGCTCACTTCCCCCTAATAACTAGGATACTAACCACACCATGTTGTATGATGGGAATCTAGTGCAAATGCAAGTGCACGGTATGTGTCAGGAAAATAATCAAACCTTTTTTTTCACTCCATATTACCATATTTATCTAGATCAATATTTATTTGGGCATGAATAATCCCTAAAAATCACAGGACAAAACATAAACAATAAAGATTAGTAGGCAAAAGAATAAAAGAGAATTATATCTAAATAATTATGGAGACCGAAAAATTGAGAACCAAGTGAGAAATAGCTAGTTATAGGCCTAATTCTCTATGAAATCCTAGAGGAGTCGCCAAGCTGTCACCACATGCCTGGCCTTTAAAGCTTCAGATGATTCGAAGGGCATAGCATGCTTGACTTAAAAATAAATGATGGTTGATTATGATCGAGCCTTTGAGGTATCACTTGATTAGGATTTGGATAAAGAGTGATGATATAAAGCGGATAGGGACTGTCGAATGAGTCGCTCATCTAACTGTACCTGGATGGCCACCACGAAGTGGGCATAAACTTGGAGTCGCCATTGATCATTTTAGGCTAGGCAAGATTAAACGCCTATTGAAAACAATATTATGAGTTACAAAACTCAAAACACTGATTTTAAGGCTACGAAGTCTAAAGATACACTGGTTGGGCTCGGGAGTTGGTTTCATGCAAGGAAGGACTAGCACCCCTATGATCCATGAAATCGGTACCTACTAACAATATCTCACTTTGGTCTCAGTTAAATCGATTCCATTTAGTCTCTATTTAGATATAATCCTTTTTAATGCATGCAGTTTGGGAAAATGTAAATCCAGGATTTTTTTATTAAGGAAAATTAAATCACTTATGCACCTCGGAGGTGTGAGGAACATAGAGATTTTTTTTTATGAAAACGATGTCCTAATTGGGTTTTAAAAATTGGACGTTTCATATTAGGTGCTAAAGAGATACCAACATGAGACATTACCTCATAAATTTTATTAAAAAATGAATTTTAAATATGAATGCATAAGAACACTACAAAATGAAACAATTTAGTGGGGCAAAAAATGAGAAATATAATATTATCATAAACAAACAAACACAAACAAAAGAACATTAAAAAAGGTGATCGAAATGTATCTCATAATTATCTTTGGTTATTGAAGAATAACTAGGATGAAAATCTTAGAGACCGGTCTAGATTCAGTGGTAATTTGAAGAACGAAGATGATTTTTGTAAAAAAAACATTTGAGGCATCCAGAAGAGAGAAAATTTTAAGTTTTTGAGTTAAAAGCAGGGTTAGAGTATCCCCTCGGGGAGGTAGGGTTGAAGTATTCCCTAAAATAGAAATATGAAAATAGTTAAGATTAAAGTGAAAACTTAAATTTTTAATGAAAAAAGGAATTAGGGTATACCTTTTGAGCAGTGGGGTTGGAGTATCCCAAAGGTTAGGAAATCATTTAGGAATAAAGAGAAGATTTAAATTTTTTAATTAAGAATGGGGCTGGAGTATCCCTTTTGGAGTAATGGAGTTAAAATATCTCCACTAGCGAAAATTTTAATATGAAATCTTATTTTTCATATTTTAATCTTGATCCAAGTCAAAAGGGGTTGAAGTTGTGGGGGAATCAACCAGACACATTTTCGAGACATTCGAACATCTCGATAAAAGGGGATTCAAAAATTAGGTTAAAAATAAGGGATAACATCTTATCGTCTCCATTTTTGGATTTTGTTCGAGTGTATTCGAAGGCTTTAGAGGGTAAATAAGGTACCATTGGAAAGGTAACTCGATAATGTTTAATGTTAAAATATTTCAAAAATTCTAGAAAATCACTTTCTTTGCTAAATTAATTTTTGAAGTGAGGTTCATCTTAGCACTGGCAGCATGTATAATTAAAAGGGCATGATGGATTTTGAAAAATTAGTCTAAGCATATCCAGGATCGTTAGATCATGAATAATACCTTTCTGGAAAGTGAAATTTGTGAACCTTTTGGGAAAAATATCTGGAAAGTTCGTAAAGTCATTTGATGGGCCGAAATGGCCCAAACAGCATGTTGCACACTTGTTCCAGGGGTTTTAGAGAGCAAAGGTTCAAAAAATCATAACCCCCTTTTCCGGGATGATCCGAGGGCAAATAAGACACCATTAGAAAGGTAATTTAATTCCATTTAAAGGAAAAATATTAGAATAATCAAAGGAAATATTTTGTGGCTCGAAAATAATTTTTCAAGTTTGGACTACGGTGCTGCCAAAGCAAAAACAAGGGGATTATTCGATATTCTAATTTTTTTCAAAGATAATCTCGAGCCTAGGACATCCGAATATCCATGAAAAAAATAACACAGGCTTCACCCATAATCTCGAAGTAGTTTGGGATAATGGAACTGCTCGTTGACCATGTCACCAAAATGAACATGAGACTCAGGATCAAGGTTTAATACTAGAAAGGATTTCCTTCTTTTCTTGAAAAATAAAATATTACATCATGAAATCTAGAGCTGAAAAGTTGATTTACCCCCGAGATTGGGAGACCAATTTAATGAAAGCATTAAGTCCATGCTATTCTTCATCTATTGTAGGTAGCATGAACTTAACTTAGGGATTTTTTTAGAAATCAGTTTGTAAAAGACAAGCAAGCATTTTAATAGAGATATTTTGAACAAAATACAGTAAATACAAAGATAAACATGGATTAAACATGCAAACAAGCAAAGATGACATTTTGACATGGAAATGGGTGACATAAATGTAAGAAGATGACAAATAGGGTGCATGGAGATGATATAAACATATTTATACAAAGAAGTGGATGTTGGAGTTGTCAAGATAGCATTTTTATTTCATAAGCCTCCTTAAAACATAAGAAAAATATTTGAACATACTAAGACACATTAAAGTGATCATTTAAATATGAAATCGATATGCGAATATGGAAGGAACATGGCAAAAGATGCATGAAAAGAGGCTATATGATGATGAAAATGAAGCATTGTGAGTTTATATATCTAACCAAATCAAGGTGTCAAAAGGGTCTTCAAGATCCTAGGACTACCACAACCAAGGCAACAAAGATGCATAGGAGTATTAGAAGGGTCGTGGCAACATGAAGGGTTCACTAACATGAAATGGATGATCAAAATAGAAAATATATGGAACAAGGTAAAAATATACCAGCAAAAGCTTGAAGTTTCCTCCTATTTTAAAGCAATGACTTTAAGCTCAGTTTTTTCCCTCCTTTTGCTATTGTTTAGCAAAAAAAAGGTGAAAGAAAGGAGCTTTCTAGTAATGTGGTTGCTGATAGGGTGTTTTAAGGATGAAAATATGTGAAAGGTTGAGTTTTTAAAGGTTTTCTGGTGGTGGTTTTAAGGAGATACAGAATGGAGGTTGGTTAAGGGTGAAAGGTAATGGAACAGTGTTTTGGTGAGTTTTTGAAATTAAAGTGGCTGGTGGATTTGTGAGGATGGATGAGAAAATTGGTTGGTTGAGAGTTTTTTTTTTTAGATAGCTGGTAGTGTTCTCTTTTTTGCTTAGCCCTGCTTTTAAAAGACAATGTAAAGGGCACTTTTGATTTTTGCCTTATGCACTAAGGGACATTTTCAGCTGCCATGCTGAGTTGACTCTCTTCTTATTGGTTCTTTCGTGCTGAGCAAGGAGGCAAAAATTCTATGACAGCCTACAATTAAGATGTGCCTACCTCACCTTCTTACACCCATATATCTTATGAAAGTGACCTTTGTCATTAATTGTTTGGACTCTAAAATTTTGTTAGAATTCGTTAATGAACCCATAGTTGAGGTTTGCAATGTTTTATGATAGTTCCTTGGTGCAAAAACATTTTTAAATCGGGTTTTTAAAGGCTGAAAAATGGCTCAAACTAGGCAAAAATACCTTGGTGTATCGATACAAAACATGTTGTTTCGATACACAAGGCACATTTTACTCCTGAGTATCGATACAATGAGCTATGTATCGATACTAAGAGTAAAAAATGGTTCTAGTCTCAAGACTTAGAGGCCTATATTGATACTCCATGGATTTGTATCGATATTCATGCTTGTGTATTGATACATTTTGCCAAAAAGCACAACTTTAGCTACTGCCAAGATTTGTATTGATACAAACATGCCAAGTATCGATATCACACCTTAGGCATCGATACCAAACCCTCTTGTATCGATACTACATGTGAAAATTCAAGTTTTTTACACCATAAAGGCCTTGTATCAATACTTACGTCCCAATATAACTTGTACGTACCTGTGGCTTCCCGATTTACCTTAACTTGGTCACAAACAATAGGAAATTGATTTGTGTATTCATTTGAATAACCTTGGTGACACCATGAAAAATGGCCTTTGATGCCTCATTTTACATTTTTTTAATACGACCCATAGGTATTTTAGACCTTTCAAAAAAAAATTTCACCTGGTGCCGTGTCACCTAATAGTGCCAAGCAACACGGAGCCTAGCAATCATCCCCTAGCTCTTATTTCTATTTTTTGATTTTATCATCTTTTACCTAACTCCTAGGATGCCAAAAATTGGTCTAGACAAAATAATGTGTCTACACCCTTAAAAAGGCACTTTACCATGCTACTGTATTAGGGACGTGACATGGAGCATTTCATGCCTTCCATGATCACTCCTCATACTCTTTGCAAACTAAAAGATCAATTTCCATGACAATTTTCTCATGTTCATTCCATTTTCTGACACCTTACATTAAAATTCTCATTGCACTCACTTACATGTACACATGCATGCATCCTTCCATACTATTAATACCATTTTAGGTCTTAAATGTGTAGACAAAACATCCCTGCAACATCATGTCATCCATTCTTAATCATTATTCCTTGATATATTCATGCATTGATCATTACATAACACTAAACTCATCAGTTGTTTGCATCGAAAGGGGTGTAACATAAAAGATCAATAAGAAACAAGAGTTAGTGCTTTAGAAGGCATCCAAGAAGAATGGGGGCATGATTTTTGGAATTGGAAGAATAGTTCACAAAACTGGTAAGAGCAGCTATGGACTTTCTTAATGCTAAAAAGGATTCCACTAATGGGGACCATCATCTATAATTGGCCAAGTGAGCAAAAATGCGACAAACCTATTGGAGATGCATGCTAGTACCTTGGAAGAAATTGTTGGAAGGGTTAGGAAAGACATTCAGGAAATGAAAAAGGAACTCTTGGAACTGATAGGGATAATTTCAAACCTTAATAAACTAAAGATGAATTACCTCCACAAGTCACAATTACCTTTGCCCATGTTAAAGATAGACACACGATTTAAAGAACCTGAGGTGACCCAAGCAAAGCTTTCTAATTCCACACTCTAGTCTATATTTGAAGTCTACTATCATGGTCCCATGTCATTATAGGGTTGACCCATTCTTTAACCAAGGATGCCCTCTTATCTCCTCATAACCATTTGGTGCCAATATTAAGAAGATCATGAATGAAAAAAGAAAAGTTTTTGTGGTCAGCAATGATAGCCAGTTGCAAGTTTGCTCAGATTGGTGCCTTAAGCCTAGTCCTTACCATTTTTACACTGCAAGCCAAATAGTTTACCTAGCTTGGGTTGTTGTCACATCAAATCCATATTCAAACCTTTTTAATTCATTGCTCAATGCCTATAACTCCAGTTGGACTCATCTAGGAACCAAAGAGGCTAGGTAATAATCAGAAAAGACAATAAAAAGTCGAGATAGGATTCCCATAAAGTCGATCATGGTGTCATACATAGAGTTTCCTCGATTTATTCAGGATCAGTCGATTTCACCGATTGACTCTAAGCCTATGAAGTAGCCATACTCAAAAGGCCATAGCACCACTATTGCTTATGGAAACCATATTGGGTGTAGGGGTCATTCCACAAAAGAATATAAGGCTTTGAAGAGAAAAATATAAGTGATCAAATCGAGGCAACCAGATCTTGATTAATTAAGAGAATGAAAAAGGATGTGTGAACCTAGCATAGTAGAGGTTGTTCCAATTTTTCATGCTTCATAAGAATTGCTTTGGGCTTTGAATTATCATTTTTATAAGACGAAAATGTTTGAACTTTGAATCATATATTTAATGAAAGCATAGTACTTAAAGTCTCAAGAATACTATTAATTGCTTGCATTCTTCATTTTTTTTCAAGATTTTTTATGCATAAAACTGGTTAATTGACCCAAAACTTTAGGAAATCAGTTTTTAGTACATGAACCTTTCCTACATGGGTACACCAGAACCATCAAACAGATAAAAGCCTAACTTAGGCTAAGAGTGATAAAGACCAATCCTTTAAAATTTCTATACTTCTTTGGAAATTAAACAAATCTGACATTCCTCTAAGAATCCTATAAATGGTAATTTGACATGCATTGGGATTGCATAAAAAATGTCCACCTTTTACTTAACAAACCAAAACCTAAGCTACCAAATCATACCCTAAAAGCTTTTTGGGCAATAATAACAAACTACCCGATGTCGCTACCAAAACCTTTGGACTATATCTCTTCTCTTCTATTCTAACTCCTTCAAACCATGCACTAAAAGCCTTTCTCAAGGCATTCCTTGGGTCCTACCATGACCGTTTATCCTTAATTATCCTTTTTCGACACCTTCAAACCATGCACCAAGAGACTTTCTTGAGGCATGCCTTGGGTCTTGCCATGACCCCTTATCCTTAATTCTCTTTTTTTAATACCTTCAAACCATGCATCAAAAGCCTTTCTTGAGGCACACTTCCTTATCCCTAATTTTCCTATTTTATTTCGATACCTCTAGACCATTTACCAAATGCCCCTCTCAAGGAATGTCTTACGGCTTATCGTGGTTTTACCTTTAGTTTTTCCCTATCATTTGGATGTCCAAGAATCAAATCCCTTGTCAATGCAAAACCTCAGGGATCAAACCCAAAATATTTTCTATAATTTACACCTCAATATTACATAATTCTTCATCATTGGCAATCTGAAATAGGGCATGCCTAAGCATATAGAGTGAAAAAAGAAAATTAAGGCATGTGTTTGAAAAATAAAGAGAAAAATGGCAATTGAATGTGACATAATGTGATTGAGGGGCTTAAAATGTCTTAGAAGGAACCTTATCTAGGAAATGATTTTTCAATTCACATAATGCTGTTTGAGATGAAAAATGGCTATCTTCTATCATTTTTTCACGAGTTAGAAAATTTCTCCCATTATTTGCCTTTTTAAGCCTAATAAATTTATCTAGTTGAAACCCTAATCAAGGATCACCTCCAAATCGAGGGGCAAAGAGAAAACCTTTCTAAAAGACATGAGGGTAGGTATCTCACTTTACAATTGTGAAATTGCCCAACATCAAAGGTAAGTACAAATGTGCTAAGTTTGCAGAAGCCAAGATTCCCTCAAAAAAACAAAAAGAAAAGAAAAAAGAAAAATGCAAAAATGCAAAAATAAAAAATAAAAAAGAAATAAAAACAAAAAGCAAAAGCAAAATCAAGAAAAAGGGAACAAAATATCAAGAAGGAAGGGTATGCCAAAAATAAAAAGGATGGATACCCTCATTAAAAGTAATGATCCTTGATCCAATCACCTTTATCCACTAAATTTGGGCTTGACACTATTTTTTTCAAAACCATGAACTTTGGCCTACAATATGCTCCTCTCAAGTCCATTTTGATCAAGCATGGCTATGTGAAACTGATGTACCCATTCTTTGAAAAACTATTTTTTGACAATTTTTGAGCCTTCTTAATAAGCATGATGATGCAATCATTGAAAAAAAAACCAAAAATAGATTGGAGCTCTAGGGTGAAAACTAAAAAACATGCAGTCTAGAGCAAAATAGAGAATTTTTTGATAGGGAAACCATCATTTCAAAGAAATTTAAGGACACCTAGAAATCCCTGAACATCTTAAATTGGAATGCTTAGAGGGACCAACTCTTTGAACTAAATTCTCGCCTTTCCTAAATCAGCCTTACAACCTTGAACCCATCATGGCCAATCTTGGTGCTAGGTGAAGCATTAAAGGTAAGAGGTTTAAAAGAATCCTAAATTTGTTCAATTTCTAATAAATTCATATTCTATAAGGACTAGTCCATTCTGAGCCTCAAAGAACAAGGAATCGATTTCAATAGCCTTAAAACTTTTTTAAACTAATCAAAACCCTATTCAATCCCTTCAATTTAGCTGAAAAGCCAAATTACCATATTCTAACCTTAGATCATTAGTCTTTGAGAGACTTGAATATCATACTAACTTAAGAGTTTTCATTAAATGGCATTCTAAACAAAGAAAGATAAATGGTTTTCTAATCATGGAGCAAAACATGAGATCAGAATGCTTTTAATTTGAAGAGAAAAACCATCAAGAAAGAGCCAAATTGAAAAAAAAAAAAAGCCATCCATAGTCTTGACCTATATACCCTTCATGGACGTGAATAACCTTAACTACCTAGTCATCACTCACATGCATCCTTCGCTTATGCACTTAAGCATCATTCATCAATATACACTTTACTTCAAACATAGTTGTATCTTCATCAACTATAGCATTTACATGATGGCTAGTCTTAATGTTTGCATTCACAGGTATCCATACCCTTATGCATCTGTAATTACATGCATCTTCACCTATGTTAATCCATAATCACAAGCATTCATCTTTAGCTGTGTACATCCATACTAACAAACTTTTGCATTCACGTGCACCTATGCTCACGAGCATCATTACTCATATGCATTCTTATTCATGAGCATCTGCACTCATATGTATTCTTACTTACCTATAAGGGTGCTCATGTGCATTTTCATTCTCTGCATTTGCACTTATGTGCATTCATTTTCATGCACTTCCATTTATGTGCATTCTCTTTCATATCCATTTATATTACCAAGCTTCTAAACTCGTATGTGTTCTCACTTATCTACAACTGCATCCACATGCATTCTTATTTGCGAGCATTAGCACTCACATACAATCTTGCCTATAAGCATATTGATGTTCATTCTTATTCTCTTTATTCACACTCATGTGCATTCACTTTCTAGCATCAGGACTCATGTGCATTTTCATACATAAGCATCAATATTCATGCGTATTCTTATTCATAGCCAGTAGCAATTAGGGGCACTTATGTTCATAGATGTTTGCATTCATGTGCATTTGTATTCTTGTGCATTCACATTCATTGACACTTGCCATGTCGCCTCACATACATGTATATCATTTTTATGTATCAGAATCTTGAAAAAAATGTAAACATCACTATCAACTTATTCATGACATCTTATAGGATGATATTTGTCCCTTGGCATGACATCATGGCATACATCACATTTTTATCTTGAGAATATCGACCAAAAATCTTTAAAAGCCTCTCTTAAGGACATTTTGTCAAAAGCTTTTAGAGCCTTATTTGATGATACTTTGAAACATTTCCAAAGCCTCTCTTAAGGATATTTCATCAAAAAAATTCAGAGCCTCTCTTGAGGATATTTTGAAAAATTTTCAAAGCCTCTCTTAAAGATACTTTCACCAAAAAACCTCTAAAGCGCCTCTTAAGGGCATTTCATCAAAACCTTTTAGAGCCTCTCTTGAAGATATTTCAAAAAAAATTCCAAAGCCTCTTTTAAGGATATTTTATCAAAATCCTCCAAAGCCTCTCTTGAAGACATTTACATCAAGACTTTCAAAGTCTCTCTTGAGGGCATTTAATAAAAAAAATTTAAAGCCTCTCTTGAGGACATTTTATCAAAAACTTTTAAAGCTTTTCTTGAGGATATTTTGACAATTTCTAAAGCCTTTATCAAGGATATTTTCACCAAAAAAACTCCAAAGCATCTCTTAGGACATTTTATCAAAAGCTTTTAGAGTCATTATTAATGATATTTCAAAAAAAAATTCCAAAGCCTCTCTTGAGGGCATTTCATCAAAATCCTCCAAAGCCTCACTTGAGGACATTTACATTAAGACTTTCAAAACCTCTTTTGAGGACATTTCATCCAAAAAAAACCTTTAAAGCCTCTCTTAAGGACATTTCACCCAAAGCCTCTCTTGAGGATATTTCATTTAAAGCCTCTTTTGAAGATGTTGTACCAAATAAATTAAAGCCTCTCTCGAGGATATTTCAATCAGTATAGTGCTCAAACCATATTCCTATCAATCAATCTAGACCATCAGATACATCATTTCAGGCATGTTAAAAACTAGTTCGTTAGGACTATTAAACAATTAATATAAGCTGATCGGACTCAGGAACCTTCCTATATATCATGGGTCACCTCAACCTTTGAAAATGACCTCAATCGTTTGAGGCAAATCTTCTAAACTTTGGTAAATGTTAAAGCACACGAAACCCAATGAAATTCAAAGATAGAAGGCAATTCAAAACTCCAAGCCAATGGCCTAATTACATTTTTAAAATCATTACCATTGCATCACTCAGACATGCATTTACATCTTCATGCATCAATTAGTATCTTTTCAGTATGGACTCCTATTCACAAAAGTTAAACAAGTAAAGGAACATAGGTACATATTTTTATTTTCAAAAGCCCTGAAAGGCTCTAGGTAAGATAACTAAACTCAAATCTTTTAGCCCATAAAAAGCTGGATACTTTTTTTTCTTTTAGTCTATAAAGAGTTGGACATCTTTTTTTCCTTTTAGTCTTTAAAAGGCAGTACACCTTTTTCTTTTTAGTCCCTAAAAGTAGGACATCTTTTTTTCCCTTTTAGTCCTCAAAGAGTAGGATGCCTTTTTCCTTTTAGTCTTTAAAGAGCAGGACACCTATTTTCCTATTAGGCTTTAAACAGTAAAACAACTTTTTTTCTTTCAGTCCATGAAAAGCTAGACACCCTAATTTTCTTTTTAGTCCTCAAAGAGTAAGATGCCATTTTCCTTTTAGTCTTCAAAGAACAAGACATTTTTTCTTTTTTTAGTCCTCAAAGATTAGGATGCCTTTTTCCTTTTAGTCCTCAAAGAATATGACACTTTTTCTCATTTTTAGTCATCAAAAAGTAGGATGCCTACCTACCTCAGTCCTCAAAGAGTAGGACACCTACTTACCTCAAACCTTAAAAAGCATGATGCCTATTTACCTTAGTCCTTAAAGAGCAAGACACCTATCTACCTTAGTCCTAAAAGAGCAAGAAACCTGCCTATTTAGTACTTAAAAAGCAGGATGCCTACTTACTTCAGTCGACAAAAAGCTAAATGCTTACTTACCTTAGTCCACAAAGAGCTAGACACTTATTGAGTCAATCCACAAAGAGCTGGGTGCACAGCTTCCTCAGTCCACAGAGAGCTTCCTATCGAGTAAAAGCCCATATTAGTTAGCGCCTGTTTGGGGGGTTAAACCCATGAAATTACAAACCTAGTAGGGAGGTCAAACCTTACCAAACTCATTAAAAAATTTCTTTATCAGTCAGGACCCATTGCCAAAATACTCTACCTATTTCAGCGTAGTAATAACTAGATCTCCATTTTGTCTACATGCACTCAAGGGGCAATGTTATACCCTAGCGAAAATAATGTCTATTTTGTCTTTGCCCTATTCTTGATGCTCATTAACAACCAACGAAGGGCAACTGTAAACACCTTATTTTGTCCAGGCTAACATTTGAAGCATCAAAAGCCATCGTCGAAGGCACCATTGAGGTCATTCGTACAAGCTCATGTCCAATCCTCATTATTCCTAGCTAAGGTATGGTCATAAATTATATAATTTAAGACCAAGCCATATAAGAATATATACATTAGATAAAATAGAGCCCATGTGCATATATAATTATATTATTTGGGCCTATTTTATTTAATTATATTGCATAATAAATTATTTAATATAAAACAAGCATTATAAAAAATATGTACATTAGATAAATAGAGCCCACATGCATAATTAATTACATTATTTGGGCCTATTTTATTTAATTATATTAGGTCATAAATTATTTAATTTAAGACTAAGCATTATAAAAAAAATATACATTAGATAAAATAGAGCCCGGATTCATATTTAATTATATTATTTGAGCCTATTTTATTTAACTATATTGGGTTATAAATTATTTAATTTAAGCCCATGCATTACAAAAAAAATACATTAGATAAAATAGAGCCCATGTACATATTTAATAATATTATTTGTGCCTATTTTATTTAATTATATTGGGTCATAAATTATTTAATTTAAGACCAAGCATTATAAAAAAATTTAGATTAGACAAAATAGAGCCAACATGCATATTTAATTATTATTTGGGCCTATTTTATTTAATTAGATTGGGTCATAAATTATTTAACTTAAGACCAAGCATTATGAAAAAAATATACATTAAGTAAAATAAGGCCCACGTGCATATTTAATTATTTTATTTGGGCTAATTATTTAATTATATTAGGTCATATTTGCAAATATTTTAAAATTCTTGATAGGCCTTATTAAAATTATTTTGATCCAATATATCCCTTATTTGAATAAATTTTAGGCCTTTTGGGTCGGGTTGATAACTTTTTTTAAGGGCCCAATTAGCTTAATGATAGGATATTTTATAGCAAAATTTGATATTCAATGGGCATTTTGGAACTTTGGTGGTTATTTAATACTCAAGTATTTCTACCTTGACCAACTAAAAATTGAAAGCACACCCTAATACACCATGACTCATCATTTCTAATAACCAAAAGATACAAATGCTCTTTTTGCCCTCGCATTGTGCTGGCCAAAAGGTTGGCTTTCATGAAAAGAACTCTCTCCAATTTTTCTTCATTTAGCCTAGAAAAAAATCAAAAAAATTTGTAGCAACTAAAAAAAAAAGAAAGAGAAGGGAAAATCGAAAGCAAGCAAAACACAAACATAGAGCCATCATCTTGATAAGGAGATTAAGCAAGCTTCAAGATTGATTTTATGGTATATTTCCTTCACCTTTTCTTTTACAACTTTTTCTTTTCTCATTTTTGTTTTTATGCCATTTTAGCAAGCCCTTTGAATGGTAACCATGAACCTTGTAGGATTCTTGCATTTCTTTGAGCTCATTTGATGCGGTTGTGTGTTTAATGAGTTATGATATTTTTGTTGTTGAAAAATCATGTCTTTTGTCCCATTTTCATTGGGGCAGCTTGTATTTTAGCATTCATATTTTTGCGTCATCTTAGCACTCTGAGTTGTGATGCTTGGTATCTATTGCTGCATGCCCAAATGTTGTTTATGTCATTACTTGTGTTTTCTTCACCTAATGCTTGTTAAAATGCAATATTATGTATGTCTAACTATGCCTCAAGTGTTTGATATCATGCTTACTTATTTAGCCCATAACAGGTTTGTTATAATATTTGTTTGATGTGGGCTGAAATCTATTTCATAAAACTCAACCCAAGTTAAATCTATACTAACTTTAATCGATGGTGATTAGCATGGACTCAATGTTTTTAGTATATTGATTCTCTAATCTTGGGGATATATCAAGTTTAAATGCTTGGGATCATGGCATCATTAGGCCAAAGAAATTCTATTTTTAATCAAAATAAAAAATTTTCATGTCCTTAATTTGAGCTTTGTTTTGAGCCTATCATTGGTATTGGTGTGTATAGCGGACGGTTTGGTGGCCTATTCTATAGGAATTAGATTGGTCTATTAATTCACTGCCATGGACCTTAATAATTGGACATTTGCATGTCTGATTCCTTGTTACGTTACTGTATAAGCCATAACCCAAAGAAACCCCTGTTTTGGTACTAACAGCATAGTGGCCCAAATTGAAAAATTATTTTTGGACTCCAAACAATATTTCTAGAATTTTCCAGCATTTTTTCTGGAAAGAGCTTTAAATTTTCTTGACAATGACACCTTGTTTGCCCTCAGGCCACTCCCGATGTGAAGTGATTTTTCAAATCTTTGCTATCTAAAACCCCTAAAATCAACGATTTACATTTTGTTTAACTTTGACCTATCAAACAATTTTTCTAGATTTTTTAAATATTTTGTTGAAAATGTTATAAAATTCTCTTTTCAGAAAGGTATTGCTCACAATTTAAAAATTTTGAATGCTTCTAAGACAATTTTTCAAAATTTACTACTCCCTTTTTCTCAACACTTGCTGTCAGTACTAACTTAGGCTTGAATTTAAGAACTAGTTCCACCTAAAAATTGATGATCTAGGACTTTTGGAATATTTCCACATTAATCTTGATGAAGCACCCTTTCCAATGGTATCTCGTTTGCTACTAGAAACCATTAGACGAAACCAAAATAAATTTGAGAATGTGGAAAGCATGATGTTGTCCCATTTATTTGTTGAACTCGAAAAAATTACTTGGATTTTCTTGACCCAACATTTCTAATCATTCAAATGACTTGAAATATGTTTAATGATTTTCTCCATGGAGTTATGACTCACGACATGGGTTTTTTTAGGCTTGGATCAAAACTAAAATTGGTTTCAAAATTAATTTCCATTCCTAAGTTAAAATATTTTCGATATTAAAATTTGTTTTCTTCAAAATTCTCAAAAATTTTGATTTTCAAAAGTCACTCAAATTTTTTTCTTTTTGAGGAGATACTCCAAACCCATTTCTCCGAAGAGATTTTCTAACCCTGCTTTTCAAAAATACATCAAATCTAAGTTTTCTTTTCCCGAGCATCCTTGACCTTTTATCAACCTTTTCATGCCTAAGATGGCCTTGGAGTCTAAACATGTCTCAAAATTATCAATTTGGTTATTCCTCAATAATCGAGGTCAATTATGAGATACATCTCAATTGTCCCTCATTTCTGTTTCCATGCATTTATCTTTAATGCAATTTTTAGTTTATTCCTTTACATCTTACTAACCTGTTTCTTTTCTTATGGTGAGTCGCATTTATGTATTCAAAAACTCAAATTTCATTAAACCTGAGGCAATGTTCTATGTCAGTACCCCTCTAGTGCTTGACATAAAGTATACTCTTCCAAATTAATTTGGATCTTATTTTATCGAATCCTTTATGTTTCTCATTCCTCCAAGGTTGCTTAAAGAGATATGAATTAAACTCTTGTCATAAACACTTGGATCCAATATATACAAAAATTTGCATTCATAATAAGTGGATTACACCTAAATAATGATCGCATGAAAAACTAAGGGAAACTAAGACTTTGATAATTCATGGCTACATGGTACCAATTTCGGGCATCATAGAGGTGCTAATCCTTCCCCATGCCTAATTGACTCCTAGACTATTAAAGACAAACTCTGGTATATGCAGTTTGTAAAATCACTATTACGAGTTTTGTAACTCAGAATCACCAGTTTTAATAGGTATTCGATCATAGCTAGCCCAAAATGGTCAATGGTTACTCTAAGTCATAGCCATTTCGTAATGGCTATTCAACACTGGTTGAAAGAACAATTCATCTGACAACTCTCCCTTCAACATTCACCTTATCATGCCTAATTCAACTTTTGATCTAAGGATGATCCAAAGGCAAGCCCCACCTCCTTTTTATTGTTCTTTTAATTTGTAGCATGCTACGCATGTGTGTAGGGGCATGTTACAACATTCCCTATTGATCCCAAAACTTAGATAGCTACATTAAATTATTCTATTATAGATCTAAATGAGTAATCTTTGATAATTCTGAAATGAAAACCCTTGATATATACTCTTCTTTCTTCTTCTGTTTACTCCCTGAGTCTTTGTAAGCTTCATGAGATTCCTTGTAGATGACAACTGTTTTTGTCTGGTCCTTTATGAACCTTAATGAAAATCTAATTGTTTTAAAATTGGTTTAAAGCAAATATCCATATATCCGAATAACGTATGCAAAAAAATGGAAAAAAATGAATTAGTACTCAAATATAAATATTGATAAAAACAAAACTTTGATGAAAAGTTAATTGAAAACTAATATTATATTTACACAATAACTTGAAAAATACAATAAAAAGGTTTAAACGATTCCTTCTTGTGTTTCTAGCTTTTTGATAATTTCTAAAATTAGGTATAGCTCTAACTAGGTGAAGTTTGGTTCACCACATGAGGTTTAAGTTTAATATCTAAATCGGTTCTTGAATTATTCACAAGTCTAGAAACAACTGACAAGGCACCATAATCCTTACCCATTGAGGGTTTTCTTTAGAAAGAGTTTAATTCAAGTAAAAATATTTTTCAGTCCCATCTGAGGATAATACCTCAGGAAGCATAGGAATTTACATCAGGTAGGTTTTTCACTAGCCCAGACAGAGGCTAACACTGTGGAAGGCATAGCTACTTCACCTCATCCTAAAATGGTTCAGTACACATAATGGGCCCATGTCAAGAAATGCACATGATTCGTGTGCATGAAGGAACAACAAACCTTTTTATGAATCCTTTTACAACCCTATCCTAAATTCGCCAGCAAAGAAAACAAAAAACATTAGTAAGACAATCATAAAATATGTACAAATTTATTTACAAAACAAAATTTTAGAAAACCCAAGGAATCATAATCAATTACCAGTTAAAACCCATTAATCAATCAAGAATTTTAGCTAATACATAATTAATTTTATGCTTGACTCTTATGAAGTCCCTAGTGAAGTCATCAAGCTTTCATAATGTGTGAGGCACGAATCTAACACACCAAACTTAGATGAGTAAATCTTTAATTTTAACTTTCTTGTATTAGGACATGACTTAATTTTTGAATGAATTGCTCATCCAAATTATGAAATGACCAAATAACTCAAAGCTGCCACAATTTTCTTTTTAGTTAGGTGATATTGGTCACCCCTAGCAGTTCGTATTCAATGGTTTGCAAAACCTTAGAAAACAAACTCCGAAATCTACTTATAACCAAAAATTCATATGAAAAGGGTTTAGGAATCAGTTGCAAGCGAAGTGAGACATGTCCCTTCCATAATGCCAATAAACTGGTACTTATAACTATATGTTAACTAAAGTGTCAATTTTGGATGGTTTTAATTTTTTGATATTTAATTATAAATCCCTATTTTTAATTGTATCTAATTAATACTATTTTTCTCATTTTAAGTAAATCAAATTTTTATATTTTTGAACATCAAAATATTTTCACACCCATCCTAAAAACCTAGAGGAATGCAAACATTTTATTTTTGGAAAAATTGAAAATTTTGATTTACCTATTTAAAAGGGGTATTCCTTTGTAAAAAAAAAATCGATAAAGTGACTTCCATACATTGAAGTAGCCTTATGGACTATTTTCACTCGAGGATATTGCCTTGGATTTTTTAAAAAATATAGGTTATAATTAACATATAAACGTAATACATTTATGGCATAGTATCATGAACATGATCTAAAGTACTTTTATAAAATTGCTAAATGACCTTTTGATTATGGAAAATAATTAAACAGACTTAATGTGCATGGACATTATGGAATGGTCCCTAAATCATATAAAAAATTTTAAATGCTTGAAATTTTGCATAATAATTTATAAGTCATGAAAATGACTTAAATATATATGAAATTCATGAAATTGCATGAAAGTCCTAAGATTATGGGAAATGACCAAAATGACATCAAAATTGATAAAATTACATCAAAATCCTTAAAGCCATGGAAAATGACCTAAAAGACATCAAAATACGTGAAATTGCATTGAAGTCCCTAGATCATGGAAAATGACATAAATGACATCAAAATTCATAAAATTGCACCAAAGTCCCTGGATCATGGAAAATGACCTAAATGACATCAAGAATGCAAGAAATTGCATGAAAATCCCTAGGTCATGGAAAAATGTCTGAGATGACATGAAATGACAAAAAAACCTAAATCATGAAAAATGACATAGAAATGCATAAAAGTTGCAAAATGGCCATTAACATGCATGGAATCATTATGGGAAAATTACAAAATGGTTCCTAAGAGTTTCTAACACTCAAATAATATCTAACATCATTTTTCACTAATAATCATATTAACATCGGATCATACATGATTTCACTTACATTAACATGAACATACATGGATTTACAAATATGTATGATTACGTTGTCATAATCAAAATATATTCATGGAGAATGCATAGACATGTAAGTCATGACAATGATACTTGGAGATATGAAAATGCAGTATCATACTCATCATGAAATATAGATAACATAAAAGTAAAGCCATAATCAAAATATGAAAAAATACATGATGAAAACTCGCATAAAACTAAGAAAATCATCATAAAACTTTTGGAAAAGAAACTTTATTCATGGAAATATGGGTTTTACATACCTTTTTTACCAAAAAATAAAAAACAACAAAATATGGTAATTTAAGGTCATAGTTGAAAATTCAGCCATAACTTGGTTCTTACCCATGGCACAAATCATCATCTAAGCATGGGTTAGGATCATTTAGCTCTCATAAAGGAGAAAGGAAGATGCAAAATAATAGTCAAATATCATAGAGAAACAACCTTAGGTAAAATCTTGAAGATAACATCTTTCCTTGCTTTCTTTATGTATTTTCTTTTTTCCTTTTTTTTTTGCTCTTTTTTTGCTTTTTGACTCCTTGTTTAGCTAAAAAATAAAAAAATCCTCCTTAGCGAATATCCCTAAGGTGTTTTGAACCCACTTTAGCTAATCATCTCATCATTATGCAAGTTCATCCATATCTTGATGACTCACCCAAGCTTGCTTGCAAGCAATTTCTTTGCAATCCAAGATGGTCTAATCAATAGTTGAAACCCTTCTAATTGAAGCATGATTTCAGTTGAGTGCGGTGGACAATCTAAGCTACATGCCCTCAAAGAGAACCTCACTTTAAATGGCCATATCTTAGGTCTATACAAGAAAGGGGTTTAACTTTAACTTAAGTAGCCCTTCATTGATATTTTACTGAACTAGACATAAAATAGTTAGAAAACAAACAAACTAGATGCCATTTAGTTTCCATGCATGATTTGAACATTAAACTCTTTTATCCTAAGCTTATTTAAGTTTTAATGGCTTATCCATATAGGTGGTTCTCATTCCTATGTTTTAATGTAAAAATGTTTGTAAAGGACATCTTGTATGGTTATGAATGCTCTAAGGCTATTAGGAAGAAGAAATGTAAGTTGGATGAAAAAGCATGTTCATGGTGAAAACAAATTTCATGAAATATCGATAAATTGGTGTTTGTATTAATACAGGTTTTTTTCCAAAACTAAAAATCCTAAAAACTTGACAATGTATTGATACAATGTGCATTGTATCAATACAACATGCCTTGTATCGATACACATACATGTCCAAACCTGGAATAATAAAAAATCAATGATCTATCATTACATTAATGAAATGTATTAATGCATCTTTGTGAATTTCATGTACATGACATTTTTTCACATTTTAGAGGTTTTTAATTATTTAATTTAGTTCCCAGACATTACAAACCTTTCTTTTCCTTTACTTGCTGTCTTATCGCTAAGAACTGGTGACCCAACATCGTGTAACCCTTTTTTACTTTTATTTTTATTTTAATTTTTTGGCCTTCTAATTAAACTTGAGGTGTCAAAATTGGTTAGGGGGAGAGATGTGTATATCTCACTGAGGTTCTGGATCGAGCTTCACTTACTCAAAATAGGGTGATACAAAATTAGATGTTTATACATATATCTCTGACATGAGAGGCTTGCACAAGGATATTTATAGACTTAGGGCTAGAACACTACTCTTGTATGTTGGTCTACTGTATATGTGTATCCTTTACAAGTCGATGTGTATTATAATAAGCATAATAATGAAACATAAGAATTACAACAAAAATTTAAACAATTAATTACTTGGATTTGCATAAGGATCTTTAGGTTTTGGTTTACATGTAAGCAATAACAATTCAAATTTTTAAACAAACAAAGTTAATAATGTATGTATTTAAGATATCATAATCTTAGTGGGCAAATCCCAGCACAAACACACTGCAATATGATCACCTCAGGGTTCTTACAAGATCGCCGAAAGCAAAGTGTACTCCTTTTAAGAGGTATTCCACAGGAATAGCTTATAGATTTTTTCACAATGGTATGGCTATTTGTTTGTACTAGTAAGTTGATCCTTAAATCACAATAAAAAAGTTTACTCTCCTTCATTTTCTCTTAGGGATGAAAACATTTTTGTTATTCTGGTATGTGCCAAAACCAAAAAGAAAGGAAGAGGAAGAGGTGTGGTGACAAGGCCTTAAAAAGGAAGGTTATGGCACAAAGGGTTTCATAAGAGACAGGTTATGTTTTGCTAGCTTAATTACATTAAGAGGATTCTTTAAATGGGCTTTGGCTTTGATTTTTTTTATTATATCATATATGTCATAATGATCACTCACATAACTTAGGCTTTTTTAGGCAATAATGAATATATGATGTGATAGATGTTAAGCTAGAAAATGTAGCCATTATGAAATGGTCATGCAAAAGAGTCGTTACGAGTCTTTCTAGGCTAGATGTGATTAGTCACCAATTGGAATTGATTTCTAAAAAGGTTTCAAAACCCTTAAAAGATCAATTTCAAAGGCTATTTCTAAACTAGAGAAAAGCTAGGACTCAGGAGTTGATTACACGTGGGGAAAGATTAGATACCATAACATGCGTAAAAACAAATACCTATTAATTACATTTTTTTTCTAGATCTTGACAATTTGATTTTAATTTTTGGTATTTAAGAACAATTCCCATTCTCTAAAAACACAAGTAATTTTATTTAAGAATGAATCTGACTTTAATATTAAGAAAAGAAAAAAATTCATATGCTCTAGTAGCTCGAAAAAGATAAAAGTTTCATTTTAATTTTATTATTTGTTGAAAATCTTGATTCATTCATTTTAATAAAGGTATTTTGTTATTAATAATAATCAATGGATTCTTGCCCAATAGCCTAGTAGAGGTCCATAGATTATTTTAACTTAGGAATATTGCCTTTTTTATAAGTCAAAAATTAAAATTGATTTTTTATGAATGCTCTTATACTCATCTGATATGAATATGTAAATGTGGATTTAATAAGAAAGATAAAAAGTATTTACGGTACAAATAAAGACCTTGAATTGTATAAAGAAAATGTTTTATTTTATTTATAACAATAAGCACATAAGCATTTTTTATTAGAAAATTCCTTGATCTCTTCAGCAGCCTAATGGAGTCTTGAGAATTATTCTTTTGCATTAAGTTTACATGACTCTTATGAGATTAGAAACTTGTGCTTATTATGAAAATTATTCCAAGCATGCCCTAGCAACCTAACAAAACATGCTCAAAATTGTTTCACAATGATCTCATCACTCTTACAATAAAAATAGGACCTTTATTAGATATTTATTTCTTTTTCAAAAAAGTATCTGAACTTTAATTAGAATATCCAGATATTTTAGAGGAAAGTTAGATTGGATATGAAAGAGTAAGGGTGTAAAGGTGACTTTTTGAAAGGCTAAAGGTTTAGCTTTTGTAAATTGAATAGGGAGTTTACTTTTAAGAGTTTTGACTTAAAAATTTTGATTTTATGAAAAAAATGGCACTACCATTGTGGTTTAAGGGTTAAAAGATAATTTTTGATTTAGAACTTAAAGTTGACATTTTGAAAGGCTAAAGTTTCAGTTTTTGTAAACTGGTTAAGGTTTAGGACAAGAAAATTTTGGTAAAATTTTAATTATTTTTCTTAGAAATGATCTTAGCAAGTCTTAAATTTGATGATTTAAGGATTATAGAAGAAATTTGAACTTTGGATAAAATTGATATTTATAAAAGACTACATGTTTAATTTTAGAAAAATTAGGTTAGGAAATTCAGTCGAGGGGTAAGGCTTTAGAAATTTTTTTTCTATGAAAATGGTCTAAAAAGGGGCTAATAGAGGTTGTAAAAATCCTTTTAAATTTTAAATACCAAAACTAAGCATTTTAACCCATACTTTTTCTTCCAACATTTACTAGTTTGTTTAATATTGCCTAATATTTTAAAATCACAAAAAAAAAGCTTTGACCATGGATTATTGAGCAATTTCTACTGGCCCTTTCCTCATGAAGTTTTCTTTCTATTGGTTCAAAATAGCCACCCTCTTGGTATAATTTCCAACCCATCATCTAATTATTTTTAAATTCTCAACATTGAAATGGTATTTTATCGAGGAATTTCACCCCCTATATTTTAATTTTTTTTCAATTAGTGTCGTAAAGTACCTAAGATGTGAATCTCGAGCGCATCAAAGCAGGGAGAAATGATTTGGTTTAGAATTGGTGATGCATTGTTAGAGCGAGCTGATCACTCAACTTTCCTATATGGCAATTACAACATTAGCTAATAAATTGAGAGTCACCAACAAAATTTTTTAGGATAGCTGTGATTAGCACGTATTAAAATTCATCTTTTAAGGTTTACGAAACCCTCCAAAATAGATTCAAGAGCCTACTTACAAACTAGAGAACAATTAGGGTTTGAGAGTTAATTACGTATAAGGAAGGATTAGTATCCCTACAATCCCATAAATCAAAACTTTTTAATCACATGCTATTGTAAATCTCGATTACGATTGGTTTTAATGTTTGGTGTTTACAAATGATTCCTTTATTTTGAAATTATTTATTTTTCTTTTTTTTCTTTTAATGAACTGCATTTTATTATTTAAGAAAGATGAAAAATTTTTGCACTCCATCAGTAACCCAATAAAAGTTTTATTTTTTAAACCTTCAGAGCATTTGATTTGTTAAAGGCTTATCAAAGTATATTAATGTAAACATGTGAAGAGTGGAAATGATGTTAGTCATATTTAGGAATGATAAAATGAAGCATTATAAGTAGAAACCCTTTTAAAATATCATATATGCATTTTTAGACTACAAACAACTCAAATTGCCCAAAATGCACTAATTGTATCAGTACATAGGGTATTTGTATTGATACATCCAGGAAAATCTAGGTTTTCTAGGTTGTACGAACATTGTATTGATACAAAGAACAAGTATCGATACATTCTTTAAAATTTTTGAAAAATCCTTAGAAAAACTCGCAATTTTCACTTCTTAAACACATGATTTGAAGTTCTAATGGAAACATTTGATATTAAACATTAGAAACTCATATGCACGATCAACAGTTTGAAAAACAACTTTAAAAGAAAGTTTGGATAAATTTTGCATATTGGGTACAATATACATTCAATTTCAAACAATATGCCACTTTAAGCATCAAAAAATGACATTTTTCATTCAAAACACATACACAAGTTTATAGCCATTTTCAATATATACAAAACTTATTTAAGCCATAACACACGAACAAATGACATGATTAAAAATCTTATCTCATGAAAGTGAAATCAAACATTAAACATCAAAGAAACTCAAGAACTTGCTAAAAGCATGTTCATGGCATACAACCATCTAAGCCAACTTTATACGTTCCCTCTAAGAATAGTTTTATTACTCATGTAATAAAACTTGCTAAGTTTTCAAAACATGATATCATTTTATAAATCAAACTTCTATGCATAATGTCATGCTTAAGTTAAATGCTTCATAACATTATTTCATAAACCATAGAAATATATCACAATTAAGCATATAATTTTCAAATGCATTTTCCATTAAGCTCATTTGTATTCAAGATGCAAAATATATGTTTTTATTAAAATCATTTTGCATTAAAAGATATAAAAATAAAAATTAACATTCTCTAAATGTCAAATTTTAGGATGGAATCATCAAGATTATTTTTTAAATCTTTATTTTCATTTTCAAACTTAATTTTGCATTTCAATTATATATTATTTTTAGTTTTTAATTTTGAAATCAATTTTCTATATTTTGAGTTAATTTCTTTAAACTCAATTGTAAATTCATCAAATGCATCTTGCAATTCATCTATAAGAACTTGAATTACAAAAGTTTAATACCTTGGGATCATCAAGAGCCATGAAGTAAAGCTTTGCATTTCATCATTGGAGTCTTCATCATCAGAAATGTCATTGACACTCCAAGTGGCTACCATTGCTTTTTTTTTGCCCTTTCTTTTTTTTAATAAAGGACAATCATACATGACATGGCCTGCTTTATTGCAATTATAGCACCAATTTTTCAACTTTGCTTTTTTGGGATAATTTACCTTTGTTCATTTTCATTAATTTCTTGAACCTCTTGGCAAATATGACCATCTTTTCCTCTTCATCATCTTCTTTATCGTTATCCTCCTTTTTTTCTTTAATGAATGATTTCAAGGTAACACTAACTCTTTTAGTTGCTCTTTTCCATGATTCATTTTCATCTCATATGTGAGGAAGGAAGTAATGAGCTCATCTAAGGTAAGAAGATTCAGATCCTTTGATTTTTTAATGGCAATCACCTTAACTTTTTAAAACTTTAGAGCCTATTAAGCATATTTTTAACAATCTCCTTATTGGGATGTGTCTTCCTAAGACCATTCAAGCCATTGACAATGTCAATGAATTGTTTGGACATATCTTTGATGCTTTTCTCTACTTATCATGAACATTTCATAGGCAAGAATGAGCATGCTTATTTTAGACCCTTTGACTTGATTGGTTCATTCATCTGTGATTGTTAATTTATCTCAGATCACTTTAGCACTATCACATAAGGACACTCGATTGTACTCATTTGGCCTTAATACATAAAAGAGAGTGTGTATGGTCTTAGCATTAAGTTAAGCCATATTGGTGTTTCTCTTATTCCATTCATTTTCCTTTTTGGATACTTTCTTCTCTCCTAACACCTTTATTAGGATGGTTGGACCATTCATGATTATCTTTAAAGCTTAATAATCATTAGCTTAGACAAATGGCCTCATTGTTGTTTTTCGATAAGCATAATCTTCGCCATTAAAAAATAAAGGTCTAACAATTGAATGTCCCTTTTAATCCATACCTAACATATCACCATTTGCCATGTTCTTTGGTCTTTTACGAATCCTTGCTCAAGGTGATTAAACCTATTAAAACAAGACCAAGGCTCTAATACTAATTGTTAGACTTTATGGTGAATGGAATTAAGAAGGGTAAATTAATTTCTTAAAAACTTTTACAAATTAAAACTTTAAATGTAAATTGAAAAATTCAAATAAAGAACTTGAAGTTGTAATCTTAGTAAATAAATGAATAATCAAAGTCTAAGGAAAGAAAAGCAGACACAATTGATTTATAGAGGTTTAGCTTTTTTGCCTACGTCCTCTCCCTTGGCCCCATTTTTTTATTACTTTTCAAGGACAAGGTATAACCTTTATAACTTCCTATCTTTTAAAGATTAGATAGTAACCTCTAACCCTTATCTTTTATGGCTAAGATAAAATATTTTTCTACTTTTCAATAGCTAAGTAGGAACCTCTCTTTTTTACAAGGTTTTGGTGTAAATAAAACCTCTAAAAGTTAGTGTTCATAATGTCAAGCTTAAGAAATGATGAATTTTAAAGATAGAATTACAAAGGAACACAAAGATAGGAAGAATTAATCCTATACATAAATTGAATTACTTGAAAAGATGAAATAGATGAAAGATTTGGCTATATGTGCTCGTACTCTTCTTAATTCTTACTTTTAGGACTGTTGTTGAAGCTTTTTTATAGCTTGAAATTGGTTTATTGCCATTAGGACTTGTTGGCGATGCAAAAGAGTCATTGAAAGATTCATTAATGTGATTTATGTTCATTCCAGTGATGACGTATCGATACAATTACCATGGGTATCGATACATTGCATTTACCTGTACAGAATATGATCATTGTAAAGCCATGTATTGATCAACTTAGAAGTGTATTGATATAATTCAATATATATTGATGCATTGAATACACATATCGATATAACCAAGGGTTTCCTCTTAGTTTAGCTACTACCAAGCATTATATCTATGCATGCATAAATTGTATTAATACACACAAACACACACTTAAAAATCATGTTAAAAATGTTTTTCTTGACTTCAGGACATTTAAAACTTATCTAAAAAATATACATTAAGAGCATATTTTAAGTTATGTAAGGAGTTAAAAACATTTTGGTATTTTTTTAAAGTATTTTCAAATTTAATTCTAGGAAAAGTACTAAGTTGAAAATATTTAATTATAAGTTAATTAATCTTTTTTCTTTATATCAAAACCAAGATTCATTCAAAGCTAATGTAGCTTATGATAGGTTAGTTGGAATAAATTCGAGATTTAATTAAGCACGACTTAATTATATAAAAGGTAAATTAAATAGAGGACTTAATTGAATAGTTTAATTAAGATTACATAAAATTAGATTTATGAAATCTAAATTTTTTTTCCTTTTTAATACATAGAAGCTAAGATTGTCTTTTCTTGATTTATTGTCCTATTAAGACATTCCAGGTCCAGATAGTTAAATGTTATCCTAAAGTGAAAAAGAAGTTTCACTTGAACTGGGAGTTTGATTGAGAACTAAAATGATCACCTAATTGTGGTTCATTAATTATGTGCTAATTAATACAATTAAAGATCAAATTTAGGTTAAAATAGTGTTGATAAAATAAAAGGTTTTATTTAGATAAAATTTATAAGGAAATCAATCTGATCAGCTTAGCCTTGATTTGTATGGTTCAGTGTTGAATTTGACCATTATGCTTAATCTAACCTTTGCCAAATAGTCTATGCATGTTCAGTCAGCAACACTAATTGTTAGTGTTATGATTGAATCAAATTACTTAATGTGTAAGGGTTTCATTTCAAGTAAGATTGTTTGATATTAATCGAACATCTCCATATTAACCACTACTAGGGGCAATGGCTAGATGATGAATGAGAAAGGTCGAAATTCTCTTGTTAGCAAAAATTTTCTAAGAGAGAATATTAAAAGAAGAGAATCTACCAAGAAGGAAAACTATAATCAATCCCTAAACCAATCCTTTTCCTTTTTGCTATTTTTCTTGTACTCATAATCAAGAATTATTTTTGATGTCCATATAAGTGAAAAATAACATATTTACCTTTTGGTTTAGGCAATAAGCCTTTTACCTAGCACTACAGAACCATCAGACCTTGAAAAGGTTTCAGTTATTATCTGTGCGAATCATTGTTAAAGGTGGGATGCATGAACTACTCGTATCTTAAACAATCTCTCAGAGAGGCTAGGCTAATTCCCTTGGTATCTACAAGACTCTGATCATTTAAAATTGCAATATCTTTAAGTCAAGTAATATCTGATTAGATGGGTGATTTAATTTTAAGATTTATTGAAATCAGATACTAAAATGCAATGCATCTCCTCAAGATCCATAGGGAAGTCTGGCTATTTTTGTGTTTAATATTCCACTGCAGTTTTTGATTAATTTTATTACTTTTATTTGTTACAATGCACGAGATCAAATTCAATCCCAGTCCCGCATTATTTACTAAAGTAACATCATGAGCACTAAGGTTAAGATATTTTATCTTGGTTTGAAATTTGTTGATTCCATAAAAAGGTCATTAAAGATCTATTGTGACAACTCTTCTATAGTATGCTTTTCCAAGAATAATATAAATGGGAATTATTGCAAGCAAATAGATACAAAGTATCTTGCTTTTAAAGACCATGTAAGAAGTGGATACATTTAATGATAGTTGATTCAATGACTAAAGCATTGTAAAAAAAAAAGTATAAAATTCATGTGGATATTATGAGGCTAGTTAAATTTTGTTAGGATGCAATTTGGCTAATTTTAATTTGCTATTTTTCACATTCTTAGAGTTAATGGACATATTTCAATTTGTGCAGATAAAGTTTACATGTAATTTGGACCTTAAATGATTATAATAAATTCATTTATAAAGTATTATCTTAAAATACTCATTTAAGGAAGATCATGCATTATAATACATTGAAGGAAAAATTTGGGTTAGAATGATTTCACCATGATTCGTGTTATGTGAATCACTAATTAAGTAGGAGTTAGGTAAAGTAACTTATGGCCATATTAAGTTTGGATTTAAATATCACCTATTCGAGCACTTTTTGGTTTATTTTATGGGCTAAGTGAAAAATGTTGGACTTTATGTGGACAACCTAATAATTAAATGGACAAAGATAATCATCTAATTATTTAATTATTGTTTAGGTGATATTATCTAAAGGTGTCCAAGGGTGAGTTGGGTAGGGCCGCTGCCCAAAAAATTTTGAATCTTTTGCCTAGGCCTGTTTTCTACCTAGCTTAGCCCATTTATATTACCTATATTTATTTTTCATAATTAATAAAAAATTTTAAAAATTTTTATATTAATATTTATATATTTCATATTTAAAATTGAATAAAATATTTTAATTATTAAATATCAATTTGATTCAAGACCAGCTAACCTGAATTGACAAAAGGCTTATCTAAGGCTTGACTCATGGACAGGTTCTGATACAATCTTAATAAATCCCATTCAAGATAAACTATTATAGTGATAAGAGTTAAAGATAATTAAACTCTACTTCAAAATCTAATTAGAATACAATTCTTGATGGTATGATATAATTCTAATTCATTTAGTATAGTTGTATGTCATAATGTGGCCTAGATACAAATCCTAACCAAGCCTGACTTAAATGGCCTTCATTCCTATATGTATTGATATATCACTATTTTATATTCTCTTATTTCTATAGGCCATGTCATTATTAATATTTTCTTATTTACAGGGATTGGGTGGTTAAGATGAATTGTTCACTCACCTTAACCCTATACAATCTTAGGAAATAACTATTTATTTAGAGTCGCCACTAATATGTTGGGGCTAGGTGAGATTGGTCACCTATAGAAGTTCATATTTCGAGGGTTATGAAACCCTAGAATACCAACTTTGAGGTCAATGATTATACCACAGATCATCTAAAAAGGTCCATGAGTCAATTATAATCATAGGTCAGGATCAACCTTCTTGTGATGCCCGAAAATCAATACCTTATTAATTACACGTTAAAATGAATTTTAATCTTTATCCAGTTTCAATATATGGCATTTAATTATAATTCCCAAAATAATATTTTATGAAACCAATTTATTATGCCATGCTGAGAAAATTGAGTTTTTTAAAATTTTTGAAAATCAAAATCTCTTATGCATCCCACGGATTTACAGTGGAACATGAAAACATTTTATAATTCTCGTTTGTACCTCATTGGAAAACCAAAGGAACATAAAAGGTTTAAAACAAATCAATATATCTTTCCCACCCCTTGGAGGGCTGAAGGAATGCAAAATGTTTTATTTTTTAAAAAATTTATAAAAGTCTTGATTTGCACTTTGAAAATGATATCTCGCTATTAAAATAATCTGTAGAACCCCCTCATATTCTTGGAGAAATCTTATGTATTATTCTAACTCAGAGACATTGCTTTATGTTTTTTTAAAAATTATTATTTGATTAAAAATATTGATAGAATATCCTAAGACCCGAAAATAGTCTAAAATAATGAACTTATTCCTAAGTGTACCTTCGACATGAAAGTATCATAGTAATCACATAGGACTTAGTTTCAAAATTACCATAATGACCTTGGAGGTATGCCTTCAACATGAAAGTGTCCCAGTAACCCTAAAGGACTTGAAAATGATCATAAAAAAGTGAACCTATCCTAAATACACACCTTTTGCATAAAAGCATCTCAGTGACTACATCGGACATAGTTCTAAGGAAATTACCAAAATGCTTAGGGTATACCTTCGACATGAAGTATTCCAGTAAGCCTTAAGGATACGAAAATGACCATAGAAAGGTGAACCTATCGTAAATACATACCTTTGGCATAAAGCATCCTGATGACTATATTGGACTTGGTTCTAAAGCAATTACCAAAATGCCTTTAGGGTATACCTTTGACATGAAAGCATCTTGATAACCATAAAAGACACAAAAATTATAGTAATGACTTTTTTACCCTAAATGGATAATTTAAATCACAAATATGACCTAAAAAGCAAAAATTACTAATAGGTCCCTAAATTTTTTAAAATACCTTAAATGAGTAATTTAGATTTTAAAGTGACCTAAAATGCAAAAATGCAATTAAGTCCCTAAATTTTCTAACATTACATTTTATACCCTAACAGAGAATCAAAAAATATGAAAAGTTTTAATATTTTTAACACCCCACTGACAGACCAGTGGAATACTAAAAGTATTTTAGATGGACAATTTTATGTTAGAGATAGCAATTTTGACCAAAAATGCTAGATCTTCCTAATGGTCCCTAAACTTTTCTAAATTTTCAAATTAGTCCCTACGTAATTAAAAGCACATAATTAAACATCAAATATATTAAAATAAACACAAAATTCACCATCAAAGATTACAAGGAGATTCGGCTACTTTTCTTTGGCCTTAACACAAAATTTTTAATATTTACACAAAAGTCCCTAAACTTTCTAAAATAACAAAAAGACCCAAAAATCCAAAAGATATATATATTTTTACTTGATAAAATGCATAAAATACATTCCCAAATGTATATGTGGGTTTTAGCCAAGCATGGGTGGCTAGAAAATTTTTTATTAGTATTGTTTATTTTTTTAAATTAGTCCTTAAACTTTTTATATTTACCAAATAGCCACAAAAAAATCATCATATACATATGTGCATTAGGTTTTGCCAACCCTATATAATCTACCAAACAAATTTTCTTGAACTCAATAATCACATATTCATGTTTCATCGAACATAAATCATCATATAATAAAATCATAAACATTTAAACATATTATCTCAATATGATAACAAGAAAATACTAAGAGAAATAACATACATATGATCATATATATGACAAACATAACATAGAAACCAACACCATATCAACAAAAACATGATTCATGAAAAAAAACTAATTATTAACAATAAAAATTAAACAAAAACTATTAAATCAAAGAAATTGGTTCATGGTCATCTTGCTTACATTTTCAACATGGATCAAAATCCTTAAACTTAAGCATGATTTTGGCTCACCGCAAAAGAAGAAAATGAAACAAAAATAAAGAAAAACTAAAGCTTTTGGAAGAAATTTACCTTATCAATGCTTTAAAAAAACTTAATTTTTTGTTAGTGTTTTTATTCTATCTCTATTTTTTTCAACAAAATCCCTTCAAAATGCACAATCCTCGCTCTATTTATAAGGGGGAAGATTGGCCAAGGGATCCAAAAAATCCCTTAAAAGAAATTCATCCATTTTTTATTTATTTTTTATTTTTTTGTTTATTCATTAATTGCATCAAAAGATGGAATGCATTAATTTGACAAGCAATTAGTTGTCATTCTCAATATTTATCATGATTACATAGATAATATCAACGAATGGATAATTAGGAACCAACTAAATTGGTTAAGGGAAAAGCTAGAATTCAACTAGACTAGTTTCCATGAAACTAGTAGAAAAAATCCATAATTAAAATAAAATAAAAATGATAATAATAAATTAAAATTAAAATTAAAATCCATAATGATAAACAAAATTTTGAAAATGAAATAATGAAAAAAATCTTGATTAGAATTCCAAAACTCGTAAAATTATACAAGAAAAATCCTTTTGGAGGAAAATTGATATATATAAATATATATATATATATTCAAAGCTCATGAAATTAATTGAATTTTTAAGAACTAATTTAGTATGAATTCAACAATAGTCTGTTAAGAATTTAAAAAATTATAAACTCAAAAAAATCCAACCAAAACAATTTATTTAGTAGAAAACTTCATAACTCAGAAATAAGAAAAATCCATAACATGTATTAGAATTTTTAAAATTGATTTTATGGTAATTTAATGGAAATATTTAAAGAATTTTGAAGTTCAAGAATTGAGTAAATTTTATAAAAAAATTTACAAATAAATGAAAGCTTGTATTTTGAAATCGAGAAAAATTTAAGAAAAATGTATTAAAACTTGTAAAATGAGTTCAATAAAGCATATTATTCCAAATATTAATTAAAATTAGAAAATTGTAAAGATATAAATCTGAAACTTAGAACAAATCTTTATTTAAAAAATTCACGAGTGAAATACTCGCAATACTATTAGAAAATTAAAAATAATTGGTAAAATTGACAACTTGAAACCTTGTGGTATAAAATGCCAATATTTTTTATTTTTTTGGAATGCATATTGGCATGAATACTACAAATGCTGGTAAACAAATACGAAGATCAATTTTTTGAGTTTTAAAAAAAATCTTGAAAATTTTCTAAAAATAGGAAATTTAACTGTGATATCATTTGCAAGAAAGATTTTCAAAATTTGACAAAAGAATACTAAAAAATTGATTTTCTCTTAAACAGTCATCCTTTTTATCTAAGATTGGTCTTCAAATGACACTTTTTCTGTCTTGTGCTAATACGGCCATCTATGTGTTACAGAATAATTTACAAAATGTGTAAACTACCCAAAAAAGGTCGACCTCTATTGGGCAACAGCTATATTCTAGTTTTGGATAATTGAGACTACTGGAAAAAAAGACCCGAAAGAAATTGGGCATCTATAGTTGCCTCTTTTTGGCTGTTGCTAAGAATCATGAGCAAGGCAAAGACCAAATAGACCTAATTTTGCTGGGCTATAATGTTTTCCAAAAAGTAAAATAGAATTGCATTAAATATATTCATTAAAAATAAATAACCAAGGGTAAAACCTAGGTTAAGTTAAAAAAGTAAACTATGGTGAAACCTAAGTCTAGAAGGTTAACCAGGGTAAAACCAATATAATCAAATGAGAGTGACCAAGATGTAAACTTAATCTAGAAGATTGACCACGGTGAAACCAATACATCAAACAAGGATGACCAGGATGTAACCTAGGTCTAAAGGGTTAACCAAGGCAAAACTGACGTAGTCAAATGAGGAAAACCAGGATATAACCAAGTCTAAAGAGTTAACTAGGGGAAAATCAATACAGTCAAATGAGGATGACCAAGATGTAAACTAAGTCTATGGGTTTGACTAGGGCAAACCTGACATAGTCAAATAAGGATAATCGAGATATAACCTAGGTCTAGAAACTTGACTCAAATGAAGCCAATACAATCAAACAAGGATAGCCAAGATGTAACCTAAGTCTAAAAGGTTGACTGGGGCCAAGATGATATAATAAAAATAAAGATAACTAAGATGTAACCTAGGTCTAAATATTTGACCAGGGTAAAACTGATAAGTCAAATGAGGATGAGCAGGATGTAACTTAAGTTGAAGGGTTGACCAAGGAAAAATTGATACAGTCAAGTGAAAATAACTAGGATGTACCTAAGTCTAAAAGGTTGACCAAGGCAAAGCTGATACAATCAAACAAGGATGACCAGGATATAACCTAGGTCTAAAAGATTGACTAGGGCAAAACCAAAATAGTCAAAGAAGGATAACCAAGATGTATACTAGGTCTAAAGGGTTAACCAGGGCAAAGCCATTCCAGTTAAACAAGGATGTCCAGGATGTAACTTAGGTCTAAATGATTGACCAAGGTGAATCCCGTACAGTTAAATAAAGATAGCTAGAATCTAATCTAAGTCTAAAGGGTTACTCAGAGTGAAATCAAAATAGTAAAACAAGGATGACTATGATGTATCCTAGGTCTAAAAGGGTTGACTAGGGCAAAACTGATAAAGCCAAACAAAGATGACTAGAATGTAACTTAGGTCTAAAAGGTTGACCAGGGTAAAACCAATACAGTCAAATAAGGATAACCAGGATGTAACTTAGGTTTAGACGGTTGACTAGGGTAAAATAGATATAGTCAAACAAAGATGACTAGAATGTTTCCTAAGTCTAGGGGGTTGACCAAGGTGAAGCCATTACAGTCAAACAAGGATGATCAAGACATAACCTAGGTTTAAAGGGTTGGCCAGGGTGAAACCAAGACAGTCAAATAAAGCTGATCAGGATGCAATCTAGGTCTGAAGAGTTGACTAAAGTAAAACCAATATAGTTAAACGAGGATGACTAAGATGTATCCTAGGTCTAAAATGATTGACCAGGGCAAAACCGATAGTTATATAAGGATAACCAAGATGTAACCTAGGTCTAAAGGGTTGACTAAGGCAAAATTGATACAGTTAAATGAGGATGACAAAGATGTAACGTAGGTTTAAAGGGTTGACCAAGGCAAAGCTGATACAATCAAACAAGGATAAAAATGCTTGATCTCTGAGTTACTTAGCAAAATTCGAGACTACCTTTCAGTATTTAAATAGTTAACACACCGAAAAACTGTTTCCAATCTCATCTTCAATTTTAGATCTACACGTTACTGAACGTAAATGCAAATGCATGAAAAATGCATATGATGAATTTTCATGATTTAATTATTTGATACAGCCTATTTTGGAGCTAAATTCATCTCTTTAGAAAATATGATAGATATTTCTTTTTTATTTGGTGGAATAGGCCTATATTTTCCCTTGCGGATCGAAGGCATCTTCAGAAAGCATTAGGGACTTCTTTTCTTCTTGGTAATGGAGCTATCACTTGAATTTGATTTTAAAGACATCTTTAAAGATCATTGCAGATAACATACCCTTGCTCTTGAGAGATTAACTTAGGTGATGCACTAATATCATCTAGGAGCTGAAAAAGAAAAACATGATTAGGAATATATGGTTTCTAAAATTTTCATCAGCAATTAGAATAAACTAATAACAAGCTAAAGAAGAAGAGCATAATGGGGAATATGTGGTTTTTCAGATTTTCCATCAATAGTCGAAATGAACTGATAATAAGTTGAAGAAGAATAACATGATGAGGAATATGTGGTTTCTAAAATCTCCCATCAATAGGAAAAACAAACTGATAATAGGTTGAGGAAAAAAAACATGATAGGAAATATATAGTTTCTAAAGTTTCCTATTATCAGTCAAAACAAGCTGATAACAGTAAGGGTAGCCTATTAGTTGTAGAATCAAGTTTTTTTTTTTCTTTCTAAGAAATCATTTAAAATGACTTCAGTGTTTTTTATAGGGATTCCACTAAAAAATGTCATTTGTCCACCCTAATCCTTCTTAGAATGTCCTAAGAATTTGGAACGTTAACTAAGATCCCTGCCATGTTTTGATTTTATTCCAAAGTAATGCAAAGAAATTGATTTGTCATCTTTTCATCAATTTCCATATCCTCAAAATTTTTAATTATCATTTAATAGAAAATGTTAGCATGCTAAAAAGATAGTCTAACAAAGGTATGAATAAAAATATGTACTTGTATTACAATAATGAAAAAAGATACAATATTGGCTATTTTTTAGAAAAGATTATAAAGTATCATAGAGATTTAGATATTACTCAGATAAATGGAATCTCCCATTTATTCCTTCAAAGATTTCTCCTAAACGGAATGTTTTTTTTTCACAAAGATCCATTCTTGAAAATGCTTTTGATCCTACTATGCCTATTTTAGACTTAATATTTCAGTAAATTATGCTTTGGTCATTCCTTTCAAATGCTTAAGCTACTGCTTTAGGTTTTGAGCTCAAAGCCTTTCCTTTATACCACCTTTGATCATATGCTTTTTTTAGGTTTCATATGATTTTTCATTTTTTTGATTTTTTTAAAAGAAAACCCTTTTTAGGTTTTTATCTGATTTTTATAGGCATAATACTTTTTTATATTATTTGAATTATGGGGTTTGGTAGAGTACCTCAATCCATCTCTGCCAACATCAATGCTCTTCTTGAAAGTGCCTTTTAACTACATAGGGCCCTTTGCCCTTTCTAATTAGGTGTTATTTACCCCGAGGATCTTTTTGTTAGAGCAAAATTACCAATTCTCCATTATGGAATTTCCTAGGATGAATTTTCTTTTCATGTGCTCTTATCATTCTTTTCTAGTATGTCTGTCCATGTTGAATAGCTTTTAGCCTTTTTTTTCAATGAAATTTTGCTGCTCATAATGATCTGAAACCCATTCGGCTTCCTCCAACTTAGATTCCATTAGAACCCTAAGTGAAAAAATCTTAACTTTAATTAGTAAGACAACTTCTGTGTCATAGAATAACAAATAGAGCATTGTCATCATTGAAGTTCGGCTAAAGTTTTATACACCAAAAGAGTAAGGGTAGCTTCTCATGCCAATCCTTGTATGTCTCTACCATTTTTTCTACAATTCTCTTAATATTTTATTAGCTGTCTCTTCAGTTTCGTTCATCTTCAATTGGTATGTCACCGAATAATGATAGAAAATTTTGAGTTGGGTACACACTTTTGTCATCAATTTATTATCCAAAGTAGAGTTGTAATCCGTTATAATTCTCTTGAGGATCCTAAAACTACTAATAATGTTGGTCCTTAAGAATTTTATCACCATTGACCTTGTTAGATTTGTATAAGAAGCTACTTTGACCTATTTGGTGAACTAATCTACTGCCACTAAGATGAAGCAATAATGGTTTGAAGCTGCAAGTATAATTAGTCCAATAACACCTATGCCCCATATAGAGAAAGGCCATGATGCAATTATACCATGTAATGGCGAAGGTGATATATGGATTTTGTCGGCATAGACTTGAGATTTATGACACTTTTGGGATACTTGATACAATCACCTTCCATAGTCATCCAAAAATAGCTTAATATCATAATTTATCTTATTATTCTATTTTCATTTTCATAGATTCCATAAATCCCCTCATGCACTTCTTTCACTATCTTCTATGCTTTAGGAGCATCCACATATCTTAGCAGTATTTGGTCATAACTCTTTTTGTAAAGAATCTTTCCATGCAAGAAAAAATTTATTTCTAGCCTCCTTAAAACTTTTTCATTATTTTCAGAGGCATTGTCTAGGTATACCTAACCCTTGAGATATCTTTTGATGTCATGATACCATAGGAGGCCATTTGCTTTTATTTTTACATTGCAATAATACGTAGTAGGTTCATATATGCTTATCTGAATTAGAGTTACCTTTTGTTCCTCATTTACTTTAAACATGAGGCTAGGGTGGCTAGAGCATCTACTATTTGATTATTATCTCAAGTTAGATTAATGAATTCCACTTCCTTGAACTTTTCAAGCAATTCTAGAATCAACCTTCTAAATTGTTGCATCCTTATATCCTAAGGTACCCATTCTCCATACAATTGATAAATCACCAAAGTCAAGTCTCCATATACTTTTAATAATTGATCTTTTCTTTCTACAACTACTTGAAGACCTATAACCTATGCTTCATATTATGCTACATTATATGCACAGTCAAAGTCTAATCGAGCAGTGAAAAGGTAATAATCTCTTTTTGGAGATATCAAGATAGCCCCGATTCTATCATCCAAAACATTTGAGCTCCATCAAAATACATCTTCCATGTTGATTCCTCCAATGACTTTCTTTCCTCTTCTACTAGAATATTAATCAAATCTTTATCAAGTTTAAAATTCAATGGCTGATAATCATTAAGTGTCAAGCTTGCTAGAAATTCAACAATAGCACTTCTTCTGACTCATATACACCATATCATATTCTAATAGCAAGACTTGCCATTAGTTATCCTTTTTGATAAAGTTGGTGCTTCGAATAGATAGTTAATTGGGTCTATTTTGGTGATCAGCTAGGTGGTATGATTCAACATGAATTGTTGAAGCCTTTTTACAATCCAAACTAATGCACAACATATTTCTATCTGAGAATAATTTACTTCACAATCAAGGAACTTTTTGTTAAGGTAATAAATCACCTGCTCATTGCTTCCTATCTTATCTTGCTATCCCAGCACATAACCCATAGACCTTTCAAATACTGACAAAAATAAATTAAGAGGTATTTTTAATGTAAGTAGTATCAATACTGGTTGACTACAGAGATAATGCTTAACTTTCTCAAATGCTTCTTAGCATTTGACATTCCATTCACTAGGGTTTTGCTTTTATAAAATCCAAAATATCAAATCGCACTTATCTGTAAGTTGGGATATAAAACTAGTAGTGTAATTCAACTTCCTTAAGAAATTTTGCACCTCTTCCTGCGTACATGGGGATGACAATTCATGATAGCTTTAATCTTATTTAGATCAACTTTAATCCTTTTTTCACTCACAATGAAACCTATTAATTTCCCTGAACTTGCACTAAAAGTGTATTTTGCTGGATTTAATTTCAACTGATACTTTTTAAGTCTTTTAAACAACTTTCATAAATTTGTAACATGTCTTTACTCCTAGGGTGACTTAGTAATCATATCATCTACATATACCTCTATCTCTTCGTGCATCATATCATGGAATAAAGTGACCATTGCCCTCTGATAAGTTGCCCCAACATTTTTCAGTCTAAATGGCATAACTTCATAAAAAAATGTTCCCCACACTGTAACAAATGTTGTCTTCTCCATATCTTTTGGTACCATTTTTATACCTCAAAATCCATCCATAAAAGAAAATAGATGATTCTTCACAGTATTATTAACCAAAGTATCTATGTAAGGAAAAATGAAATTACCCTTCGAACTCGCTCAATTTAGGCCCCGGTAGGCTATACACATTCTGACTTTACCATCCTTTTTAAGAACTATGACAATTTTTGTAACCCATTTGGGTATTTTGCCACCTTGAGAAATCCAACCTTGAATTGTTTCTTTACCTTTTCCTTTATTTTAGAGTATTTCTGGTTTCATTCTTCTCAACTTCTGCTGAACCAATTTACATTTTAGTTTTAAAGGTAATTTATGGACCATGATTTTTGTATCCAATCCTAGCATGCCTTAGTAAGACCATGCGAAAACATCTTGAAATTCCTAAAACAAGCTTATTAATTCTTTCTTGGTGGTAGGCATGAGAGTAGTCCCTATTTTGCCTTTTTTTTTATCATCCTTATCATCCCCTAAATTTCTCACTTTTTTGGATTCCTCATAGGGCATTATTTGTTTATCCTCTTGCTCAATTATTTTTAGTAGATTGAGTGACAAAGTATGATCGTCAACATCTTCTTCGAAATCAACCTTATTTAAGAAGATAACCCTTTCAAAATTTACCTTTAATTCATGATTGGGATCATCCACTTCTCTTTGAATGGGAAATCTATAAGGTAAAAAAAGAAAAGAAATGGCAAACAAATATATGACATGGTTTATGCATGTGTATGTAAAAAATGAAAAAAATATTGGTATAAAAGTAATCGGATATAGATAAAAGGGCAATATGCATTCTATTTTTATAAATGATAATTTGACATTTTAAGTTTTTATAGTAAGATTCTTATATGACAAGATAAGTTTCTAGAATTACTTTGAAATCAGCCTAAACATTATGGTTCTCTCAATGCAAGTCCAAATCCTCAGGACATATCCAAGAAGACAAGGATGGATCTCATGATCATCATTTAACTTTTCATTATCTTCTCTAATGGTGGCCACCTGACATGTCTCAAAAGCTTCATTACTAACCATAGTGATACCATTGGTTTTTTTTCCTCAGTAATTGGATTAACAACCCCTCCATGACAAAAATATTTCATCCAATAAGGGGTAAAGTTTGATTTTTGGCTTGACTATTGACCGAAGGCTTGGGCTAGCTTTTTTCCTTAAGATATGTTCTTAAATTTCTTTTTTCTGACTCTACTTTGGCTTAAAGTGTAGTCCATGCTTATTTTTCTAGCTAATGACATTGATTAATCGACTAACCCCTTACAAAGATTTCCCAAGTCTATTTCTAGCTTGGGCTCTTTTCCTGACTATAAGCTTGAAACCTATATAGGTGCTATTTAAAAGTCTAGGTTTGGGGATTACAGACCTTTTGCAACAAAGGTGGCATTAAAAATTTCAAAAGATCTAAAGGAGCACTGTTCGATCTCAGCATTTGCTTCAACACAAAAGGCTTCGATCAAAGTCATGGCCATGATGTATTCTTCCCCAAATAGGTTAATCAGCTTTTCATCAACTATGAACTTAACTTTTTGATACAGATATGATAAGATAGCCTTAGCATAATGAATCCATGGTTGTCCTAGCAAGCAGTTGTATGCTAGGACAATGTCCATCACATAAAACTCAATCTTAAATGAGCATAGACCAATATCAAAAGTAATCAAAATAGTCCTGTTAATTTCTCTCTTTGTCTTATTAAATGTCTTAACGACTATATGGCTATGCTTGATTTGAGTAGCATTAACTAGTAAGTGAGACAATGTAATTAGCAGCATTACGTTCAAAGTTAATCCATTGTCAATAAGGACTTTAGGCAATATGGTCTTCTTACAGTAAGTTGTGATATGGAGAGCTTTTATTAAAGTGTTTCCTTTTAGTGCGATTTCATCGCCACTGAATGATATTTGTTGCTGACCAAGCAATCTAGTTTATTTATAGAGAAGTCTTGAAAAACATAAGCCTGATTAAGCACTTTCAACAAAGCATTTTGATGTGCTTTTGAGCTAAGCAAGAGGGCTAATAGGGAAATCTTTATTGATTACTGTTTCAACTGTTCTACTATACTGCACTCACTGTGTTTAATAAACTTAAAGAATTTGATCACCTATTTTCCCTTGACCAATTCCTACATTTTTACTAGGATATCTTTAGTAACTATTGCTTCTTCACATAATTGTCCCTTTGATTTCATTTTAGTGCCTATTTCAATGGTTTTTGGACATAAATGTGACCGTTCTACATCCTATGGCTTATCCTAGTAACATTGATAGTAGCTAATCGGCTCGTAACAGCCTTTGGCATTATCACTATACCATCATATTTCCATGATACTTGTTTATTATTTTGAAATAGAAACGGTATAGGCACTCTGATAATGAGTCTGAAAGTAACTTCAGTCTTAGGAGGTATGCCCTTTGGCTAGTTAGGATAAATGATAAGAATATGATCGAAGACATAAGGTGGCTATGATGATCCTTCACTGCCCATGTTGACTGATTTTTCTTCCCCTAGTCTGATTTCTTCAAAGAGCCCAATTTCACTATTATCCATCATTCTTTGGATTATGGTTAAAAATTCTAGGTAAGTTTTGCTAAGTGTGTCCAGATGTCTTATGGGATTTGTAGGAATAAGCATTAGGATCAGATTGGCTTTTGATGCTTCCATGATTTTGATGAAAGATCCTGCTTTAGTCAGAACTACCTATACTTTTTTCGTTTGAGTTTTAATTTATTAGACCTTGGACCTCCTTCGTTGCTCTTCTCCAATTAAAGCGTTAATCCTAGGCTTAGCATCATCAGGTAAGGGATTTGCTACCACATTGTGTTGGGGCATTATCAAATCAAAAGGCACCATTCTCAAGAAGACTTTGGACCTTTTGCTTGAAGGTTGTATAATTTTCGATCGAGCAACCCCCTACTACATGATTTTCATAATGTAGATTTTGGATCATACCACTAATGTAATTACACTTATATGGTTTGGAAAGGATGGGAACCATTAATCATTCCTTAAAAAGCTTATCAAACATTTCTTTATAAGAGTAAGGAAAGGGATCATGGCGAGGTCTAGGTTGGTTGGCTCTTTAGGCTAGTGGATTAACATTAGGTCTTAAATAATTTTATGGAAGAAGGCTCAAAATGATGGTCTATGTTGATGTTGAAGTAAGAGCTTGTGATGTTTAAATACTAGGTATTTTGGGATTACTATCTTTGGTTTTAGTAATGGGATGAGTTCATTAACGGTATGACTGACCGACATAGTTAAAAGATAGAGCCTTTTTTTTCTTTCTTAGCCCCAGCTTCTTTCCAATAAAGAACTACTCTGTAGTGATTTTTTTGACCTTTACAGTTGTCTTAATCATCTTTCTATAAATAATAAGTTCAACAAAATTCTTGGTCAGACTCCCCACCAACAAAATAGCATCATGGTCTCTTTCTCATCAAGGGAGGCTAAACCTGAGAGGCCATGTCTCTCTATCTTTATGCATAATCCTTAAAAGATTTTGTAGATTATTTTCCATATTCTAGAAAGCCAATCTATTGGGCACCCATTCAGCCATATGTTTATTTTACTAAAGAAATGCATTGGCCAAGTTAATCTATCTTTGAATTTAAGTGCAGTTCTGATCATTGTACCATCTCAATACAGATCCAAATAAGCTCTTTTAAAAACAATGCATCCAAAGCTTTTCATTTTGGGCATATCCAACTATCTTCCTGGCAAGAAGTTTAATGTGTGCTTAAGGGGATGTGGTGATTTTGTACTTTTTAAACTCAGGCATTTAAATTTTGGTTGGAGGACTAAATTTGTAACTAGACTAAGGTCCTTAATGTCCATATTACTATATAGTTTGGCTCCTTTAATGGCTTTTAGCCCTCTCACAAGGGGCTGTAACTTTCTTTTTTCAATCTTTGCTTTAGCCTGCTTTTTACCTTTTGTTTACACTTTCCCTTTTCATCAAACTAGGGGCCATTGATTCTTCTTGAATAATTGCAGTTCTTGTGCTCACCCCTTATGAAAAGGTGTCAGGGTTAATAATGATGACATACGGTTGATTAACTACAGGGACATTTTGTTGCACATTTTTGGCATTAACTGGCTGCGCATTTTGAATATTAGTTATTTGTTCCTCAACTGGTACCCCATGGATACCCTAGCAGAAGTATCAGTATTTAGCTCTAGTTATTGGCAAACTAGCTCCCTTACCATTAATAACTCTATCATCTTTTTAATCTGAGCTTGTAATTTTTCTTACCTTTTTAGCATAGCCTTTTGTGCCTGTCAATGACTTTTTTCTTATCTTTCCAATCTTGCCCCTTTTATTCTAAATCTAGTATAATATCAATGAGTAGGTGGTGGTTGGGTTAATGTTTCTAGGTTTCCAATGTTAGAACCTTGAAATAATTCTAAATTTCTTTGAGTTAATTAATTTTAATTTATGAGCTAAAGAAATTAATGATCATGTATATGTATATCTATAAATTTATGGGAATATACATGCATAGTATGAGTTTATGAATACATTTGCAGGGATGCTTACTTTTGTAAAAGATTCTAAAGTCAAAAATTTTTCATTAACTTTGTGACAAACTACATATTCACATCGTTGATCATGTAAGGATTACATCTAAGGAAATTTCTAACATGATTGTATTGTTTCTAAGCTCCATCCAAAAACTAGAGTATAACATGTAGGATTAGTTGCCCACCTTCTGCCATCATCTTTGGCCCAGCATAGTTTATTAGCCTAATGTGCATCTACATTGTGGTAGACTTGTACCAAGGCACAAATGTCATCTCCTCGTTGCTATAGTTCTGGATCCATCTTTGCTAAAGCTATCATGAAACCTTGTCTTTCTTTAAGTAGTTGAGATAACCCCCCATGTTCTCAATCCAAGGTAGCTTAGAGTTGTTTTTTTTTTTTCAACAAACCTCTTTAACTAGAGACGTGTATCAATATGCTCTCTTCTTTCTCTTTCAAAAATAGCTTGCTTGGCTTCACCTTCCAAAGCTTTAGCCTTTCATACTTCCAAATCTTCACTAAGCTTGTGCATTTCCTCCCTCATTCCTTTAGGTGCTATTATAATTCTCAGATACCCTGGCAAGCTTCACTTTCTTGTTCTGTTTAACCCAGTGATTCTTCATTAGAGTTTACCTTTCTTTCATTCTTTCAACTACTTTTGCTTTTACTTCCATCTTTATTCGTAATAGGCCATTTTTTCTCAGAGCTTATAATTTTCATCACTTATTCTCTCTTATTCTTTAGCAGCTTCATCCTTAATCAAATCAATCTCAGATGGCATGACAGGCTCTAGTTAGATAGATACTTGAAGAATAGTCTTTTCTAAGCCGGGAATGATTACGTTACAACCCAAACTCTCCTCCAAGCATAATACGCTAAAGTGGTCTTATTTATGTATGCACCTAACCTCAATCCATGCCTCTTTTTCTAGTGCAAAACGGTTATCTAAAATGACTTACTATAATCCTCAGCTGATATTCCAACTCCACACTAGCCAAATTTGAAGTCACGGTGATGAATTATTGCGACCCATATTGCCTCCAAACAAATAATGGCGCATAACCCATAGTGCCCTACATGTAAAGTAAAGGCATATAAAGCAGATTACCACACTAATAAACAAAGAGCTTTCTCAGTTTCGAATCATATTTGGATGTATTTTTGTAGAAACTACCACAAAATGACACTATTGTTCCTTTTTTGCTTTATATAATTGTGGCCAGCTTTAAAATCTAGATCCAAATTTAATTCAATTTTTTACGAAAGCTACTCAAATTATGCTCTTTGTAATAGATAGACTCCATCTCCAAAAGCCCAAGCCCGAGAAGAGCCATAATCTTTTCCACAATTGGAGTCATGTCATGTCGATTAAATAAGAAGCATTAGAATGACAAATCCTAAAACTCGGTCATAGCCTTGACTAATTATTCAGCCATGTGTTTATCATCAGTAAAAGAGAAATCTGTGCATATTTTTCTACAAACCAAGTTTGCTTTGCATTTCCTCACTAATCCCATATTTCAGCTAACTCTCTTAAATTATTCTGGCGAAGGTCTAAATGCATGATCTTTGGCAATTCTAATGTAAAACCCCTTGGTATACTGTCCTTGTCTTTTTTCTAATGGAATTCGGACTTAGAATGGACCACTTCAAATTCCTTAGAAATAATCACTGCATGTATTGGTTTGGCCATAAAGTTAAACGAAAATTAATCCAAGTCAAAATTCTTTTTAAAGCAAGTATTCTAGTATGCGTATGAGGAAAGAAAAATGTGCACCAAAAAGGAGAAAGAAAATGAGTTAGTATCCTTATAAAATATTAAAATGAAATAAAATTTCAAAATAATGAAAATTATAAATTATTCAAATAAGTAAATTTCAAAGCAATGAGAATCACAAATTATTCAAACAAAATATTAAAATTATCCTAATAAATAAAAGTATGAAAATAAAAGGAAAAAGATAACTTTGTCCCTTTATGAGTCCCTAATTTTGGTGACACCTAAAATCGGGCTTGGTTTTGAATGAAAGATTAGTATGGCTCACTATATGTGGTTTAGGTCAAACCTCTAATTACGTTCTCTAGTCCTTGAGCCCAGAAAAGACTAACCAAGCATCTTATCCTTATCAATCGTGGATTTATGTTAGAATAGGTTTCTACTGGCCCATATGAGGCTAATAACTCAGAAGGTAGAGCTACTTCATCCCCTCTTAAAATATTAGGAACCTATGCCTCTTTCATATCTGATGGAGGAGAAATTATTGCACATGTGCATAGTGTGTGCAAATGGACAAATGTACCTTTTTATGAAACAACATTAAAAAATAAAGTTCACCATCCTAATCCCCAAAAGATAAAAGGAAAACACAAAATGATCAATGCAAAATAAATATTAATATAATGGAAAGAAACGTTTTCTTAAAAAAGGAATTTAAAATTACATTCCAATTGAAACTGAATTAATTAAATTTAGTTAACATGTAATTAATTTTAGGCCCGACTCTCTAAATCATCCCTAGCGGAGTTGCCAAGCTGTCTATATGTCCAAGATACGAATCTTGACCAAGCCCAACTTAAAATGGCCTCGTTCCTATATTTGTTCATATATCGCTATTTTATATTCTCTTGTTTCTATAAGCCATATCATTATTAACATTTTCTTATTTTCGGCGATTGGGTGGTCAAAATGAATTGCTTACTGGACTTAACCCTAAAGAGTCATTACGAAATGACTATTTATTTAGAGTTGCCACCAATCTGTTTGGGCTTGGTGAGATTGGTCACCTACTAGAGTTCATATTTTGAGGGTTATGAAACCCTAGAATACCAACTTCGAGGTTTGCAATCGTACCAAAGATGATATAAAAGGGTCTGAGAGTTGATTACAATCATAAATAAGTATTAACCCTCTCCTGATGCCTGAAAATTAGTACTTATTAATTATATATTAACTTGAATTTTAATCTTTATTCGGTTTTAATATATGGCATTTAATTATAATTTCCAAAATAATATTTTATGAAACTAATTTATTATTCCATGTTAAGAAAATTAGATTTTTTTAAATTTTTGAAAATCAAAATCTCTTACACACTTCACCGGAGGACCAGTGTAACATAAAAGCTTTTTATCATTCTTTTTTGTACCCTACCAAAAAACTAAAGGAACACAAAAGGTTTAAAACAAATCAAATATCTTACACACCTCGCTGGATGGCTAGAGGAATGCAAAAGGTTATATTCTTTTGAAATTTTATAAAAGTCTCGATTTTTGCATTAAAAAGGATATCTCATTATTAAAATAATCAATAAAAACCTTTTCATATTCTGGGAGAAAGACCACGTATTATTCTAACTCGGAGACATTGGCTTAGTTTTTTTCTTAAATTTTGATTGTATTAAAAATATTAGAGTATCCTAAGAGCTGAAAATAGTTTAAAATTACAAACCTATTCCTAATATGTACCGTAAACATGAAAATATCCTAGTAATCAGATAAGACTTTGTTATAATGCAAAATTACCAAAATGCCCTTAGGGTACACATTTGATTGAAAATATCTTCGTAACCCTAAAAAACTCAAAAATGATAAAAGAGTGAACCTATCCTAAATACACACCTTTAGCATAAAAGCATCCCGGTGACTACATCGGACTAAGTTTTAAAGAAATCACAAAAATGCCCCTAAGGTAAACCTTTGACATGAAAATATCTCGTTAACCCTAAAGGACAGAAAAATGACCATAAAAGGGTGAACCTATCCTAAATACACACATTGGAGATAAAACTATCTCAGTAACTATATCAAACTCTATTCTAGGGTAATTACCAAAATGCCCCTAGGTATACCTTCAACATGAAAATATCTTAGTAACCCCTAAAAGACACAAAAATTATATGTAATGACTTTTTTAAACTAAATGGATAATTTAAATGACAAATACGATCTTAAGAGGAAAAATTGCTAACAGGTTCCTAAATTTTTAAAATTACATATTAGTCTCAAATTGGTTAAAAATGCTAAAAATGTTTTTTTAAATGTCCAAAATACCTTAAGTGGGTAATTTAAATTTTAAAGAGACTTAAAATGTAAAAAATGCAATTAAGTCACAAAATTTTTCAAATTTACATTTCCTACCCTAATAAAGAATCGAAAGAATGTGAAAAGTTTTAGTATTTTTAACACCCCACCATAAACTAGTGGAATGCTAAAAATATTTTAAAATATTTTAAATTGATGATTTTATGTTAGAGATGACAATTTTGACCAAAAATGCTAGATCTTCCTAATGGTCCCTAAATTTCTTTAAATTTATAGATCAATCCCTATAAAATTAAAACATCAAATTAAACATCAAATATATTAAAATAAATACAAAAATCACATCCAAAGGTTATAAGGAGATTCGACCACTTTTCGTTGGCCTTAACATAAGTTTTTCAATATTTACATAAAAGTCCTTAAACTTTATAAAATTAAAAAAATCTCAAAATAAAAAAAAATATATTTCCATTTGATAAAATACATAAAAGATCCATGAAAATCTGGCTTATTGCCATAACATAAAGAAAGAAAGGGATGGGCTACCATGGTACCATGATATTCTTTGACACGTTAGAGATTAACAGTAACCCAAATGTTCTACCAAAACTGACAAGAGAACCATATGCAGGATAGCCGCGAGCTTTGTTTTGGATGGCAAAATTTTATACAAGAAAGGCTAGGATCAGGTACTGCAGTGCATAAATGTCTCTAAAGCCAAAAGAATTTTGTAAGAAGTCCTTGAAAGAATCTTCAGTATGCACGTCAATGGACATCGAAAGGCAAAACAAGTTATGCGCTTGGGCTATTATTGGTTGGCTGTTGGAAAGGATAGCATTGACCATGCTTAGAAGTGCCATAAATGCCAAACCAACTCCTAAACCCAATCGACGAATCAGTGTACCTTGCAAACCTCGAAATCAATGTTTTAAGTTTTATGACTCGAATATTGTTATCAATAGGCAACAGATCATGCCAAGCCCAAAATGATCGATGGCAACTCCAAATTTTTGGCCACTTCGCGGTAGCCTTTTTAGACTAGTTGGATGAGTGATTAGCCTGACAATCTTTCATCCTTCATATTACTATGCTTAATTCAGATCTCAATCAAGAGATAACCTAAAGGCTTCAACCAACATACCCACACCATATTTTTTTTCAAGTGATGTGTGTTACCTTCAGATTGTCGAAAAGGGGTACGTAAAGACAAAAGCATATTGAATTGCTACTAGAATAACCAATAAAATAAGGACACTAGGGGAAACACTTCTAACATTTACTCTCACATACCATAGTTACATAGGTAATAATGCACGAAAATTGTTGTCCACATGTGTCATGTCAATGTTAGGACACATCGTTATGCTGTTCGATCAATTGCTAGCCATTCTCAGTTAGTAAGTGAAAGCAAACAAATGTCATCAATCATGAGGCCACCATGTAGCTCATATCCAACTCTAATAAGCTGTTATGCTGCCCAAATGGTGGCTTATGTAGATCTTACTTAAGGTGGTGATGAATAAACATCATTGCCTATTTAGTTGGTTTCATCTCTAAGAAGTATTGTACTATCTCAATTAAAGCAAAACGTCACCCAAATTAGCTATTGTGTTCTCCGACTGATGGCTTAACACTTGTCAAATACTAAGCGATGATGTATGTATACCACTATTTAGGTTGTCAGCTTATCCTTCTAGGTATCATATCACCTCAATAAGGGCCACTTTTAACCTAGACATGTCATTATGCTATCTGTGGATACTTAGCTTGTCATGATACTTGTCATTGTCATGTTTGCCCCTAGGCATTGTAACACCTACTATCAGGGCAATTTTTATGATTTATTTTCACTTACATTTTTTATTCTTTATTCTTATTTGTATTATTTTGTATTATCAATAACCTATTTCCCTTTTGTTTCTTGATTGTTTCATGTATCTTGCATTATAATTATTATTATGGGATAGTTGGTTAAAGGCTTAGCATTCAAAAAGGGGTGTTTGTCATGGAGCAAAGTCTGTTCCCATCTTCAAGTCTTTTAAAGAAGTCAAGACATGATTAGAAGGTTAATAGTGTGAAGATGAGGATATTCGTAAGACCAATTATGTCTTGACAATCCATGAAAAGGTCGAGATTAGGTTTTATCAAAATGATTGGTGAGATTTGAAACATAATTGGGCTCGTTTGGGCAACATTAAAAGGGAGTCGTTCATAGAAAGATATGGAGACAAAAACCTTTTACTCTAAGTCCAGTTAGATGTTAGCCTATTGCAAGCAACATCATAATTTTGGAATCCAACATATCGATGTTTCACATCAATAGAGAAGATTTGGTTCCCACCATCAATGAATACATAGCATTGCTTAACATAGAGAGAGCCAAGTTTGATAGGATATACTATAAAGTGCTACAACCACCACCAATCAAGAAGAGGCTAACACAGATCCTTAGAGCCATCATGGCTCTTAGATCAATAGCCATGTCAAGGGAAAAAAATAGTGAGCGCATCTCTTGGACTAGTTTAAAAGAAGTAATGGCGAGTCTTACCAATCCAAAGAAAGTCCAAGATATTTATGCCTTGGTGGTACATAAATTATTTATATTCTCGAAGACCTTAGGTTATGTGGAAATGTCAGTACCATATTTCTTCTCTTGCTTATGCTGCAACATCAACCTCATGTCTGCCATTATTGCTGAAACCATTTGAACCCTTAGCTTTTATAAGAAAATAGGCACCGGTAGATTTATTAGATATGCCTCGCTGTTTCACATATGACTCATCAGGCACTTCTACATCGATGAGGAGAAAATGTTAGACAACTTCTTTCATAACTTCAGCCCCCTCTCCAAGATCCTTGGGAAAAAATGGCCTAAAGACAAATCCAAAGAGCTATGGGTCGAGAACTTTTAAAATCTCAAAGTAGAAAAAGTTTAATGGAAGACCTCATGGATGTCCTTTCAATTAATCATATATAGATATGGGGATCATACTTATGTGCCACTTATGAGGTTATGGGGAAATATCAACTGTGCACCCTTCCTAGTTTTGTGACAGTTTGTATGTTGGCAATTCATCTCATTCTTTAAAGACCTTGAGCACTCGGACTTCGAATATGGAAAAGCCAATTACAAGTTGAAAGTTTAGTCAACCTTCCATACTTAGAGACAGCTCCACTGCATGGAGAGATATTAGTGAGGAAGTGTCATGACTTCGAGTTACGAAGGATACAGGATTTGTTACATCAATAACACTTTATTGCTACCTAATGTTGAAAGATCTTAAGTCTTGATGGATGAGCCTTTTTTGGAGGTCACTTAGATAGAAATGTAAGCAAAAAAAGGCTACCTTTGCCACATAATTTGCTCAATTAAGGGAAAAAAAGAGTCAGTTAGAGATAGACATCTACTTTTAAGATGGTGGAATGAACCAAGTTATTAAAGAGAGTGATAGTTTCAAGGATGATCTTGAAAGTCTAATAAAGAATTACGTGGGACTTCGAAAAGAAAACAAGTACTGATGTATCAATATATCATTAACTCAATGAGAGACAAAGTCTGCTGCCCTCAACGAAGAATAGAATCAGTGGAAAAAAAAGGCTAGAACTTAAAAAAAGCTTGTTCAAGCTTGCAACCCCATAAACACTTACTAAATAAGGAATGGATGTCTAAAAGCTTGAATATGAGACTTGAGAGTAGATCAAGTCAAGAATGAAACTCTAACACTCAAGATTCAAAATTTAAAGCATTCCCTCAAAGCTCATCAAGGCTAGATTGATGAATTGGTGAGAGTCTTTGAATAATGAGAACGAGAATGGTAATCGATGGTCAATCAAGCATGCTTGAATAACCAAGAGTTTCATCACCATTTCACTAAGCAAATCTAGGCAACCCAAACTAAAGCAGATAACATGATCGAGATAGCACGGTCTTTAAAGTGAGACATCATTCCCACCAAAGATCATGAATAAGAACTACTAAATTTTTTGAATTACATGATTATGTAATTATGTCAGATATTTGCAAATTTAATTATGTGTAATCGAACTTTCTTTGTTGTTTTATAAAAAACACTATTGGTGAAGTTGTTCTATGAACTAATTGTCTCTTATATTTACATAATTAATCAATTTTTTTACTACTTTATCCATTTATTTATGTCAATAATCATCCATGGTCATAATTTCATACTCATAATTATTTCATCAAAAGCAATCAATAATAAACACATTGTAACAAAAGTCTAATATAAGAATGGTCATAAAAGTGCAAGGGATTCTAAAACCAAGCAGAAAACACAGAACCAGTCATCTCACACTGCTATAATACACACTATTGCAAACAATCATGGAAATATCTCTAACCACGGATAAAACAACTTAAGCTAATGCATAAGGAGTTGCCAAATGAAATGTTTCGTTGGCAAAATAAGATGTAAGCACAAATCTTGAAGCTCATAAAGCTATTGACAGGGTCTAAAGAAAAAGGATAAGCCAGTGCTGTAGGGACTAAATAAAAGCTGATTAACTCAAAAAACCACCCTGCCGATAGTACTAAAGCTACCTAAGAAAGGACTCATTAAGAGCACCCACCTAACACATTGTCACTCCTACTAGTATTGCTAGTGATTTATTTAAACCCACAGCGGCATCAATTCATCTTAGGATTTCAGTGGTGAATATGAGAGTTTTCCTAGTTGATCTTATAAACCTCGACCAGATAATCAAAAAAAGATAGTGGTCAAAAGTCTGCACTATCTACTGATAGAATAAATAAGTATCAGCTTTAGAGAAATGACTTTAAGTAGTCGAGGGGAAAAACAAGTTCAGAGTCATTAATGTAGATGTTTGTGCTTAGTGTCCGACCTTATCATTCCCCTAAAATTCAAAGTATTGAAGTTTAAGAAGTTCAATGAATTGTTAACCCTACTATGCATACTTGGATGTACCTAAAAGAGATAGCTGTGTATAAAAAAGATGAAAAGCTTCTCATCCACTATTTTCAACATAATTTGACTGGGTAGCCACCTAATGGTATATTGAGCTTAATAATGTCAAGATTTAGCTATGGGCCTACCTAGCTAGGGCTTTCTAGAACTAGCACCAGCATGTGTCAAATTAGACTCCCAATTGATTTTCTCTCATAAATCTATAGAAAAAGCCCACTAAAAGCTTTAAGCAATATGCCTAATGATAAAGGGAAGAGGTAGCTTTGGTCCAACCTTCTAACTAAAAAGAGATGACCATTACATTAATCAGCATTTTATGCACCCTATATAATGAAAAACTAGCAAGAAATGCCATTAAGAAGGTTGCTGACCTGGTTTTATCCAATGAGATAATCAATGTAATAACTAAAAGTGGTAAGATATCCATAGACGAGTCTTCTAGGATAAGTAAGACACTTACTGCTAATAAAAAGAAAAAAAAGGGAGGCAAACACCATAAATTACACCAACCATCTTGATCGAGCCATTATTTAATGCCTAATCTCTATTACAGTGCAGCCTACTCCAGCTCGATCATGATTTTTCTCAATCAATTTATGCCGTAAACTATAACTCATTATTTATTCTCCCACCATATTCCCTATGAAATAATTAACTGCAAGCTCATCAAAATGTCAATAATCCTATCAATAATGCATAAAACTAGCAAGAGGTAAACCAATAAAAACAATAGTATGACCCTATCCCATGGCCTACAAAAAGCTTTACCAGGCTCTACTTTAGGGGCATCTAGTCACTTTCGTGTATGTCCTAGAGAAGAAAACTTTATATGCTCAATGGTATAATCCCAATGCCTATTGTGACTATTAGGTTAGGTTAATGAGGCACAATACTAAGAACTACATTTTTTTTCAAACAGAGGGTACCAAGCTTCATTATTTAAGAGTTTTGCAATTTGAGATAAATTAAATGTCGAATATTGCTGTAAATTCCCTACCAAACCATGTTAAGCCAATAATAAAGATGATTAGTGTCAAAAGAGATTACGAGGTCAAAAAAAGCATAAAAGAGGCCAGGACACCAATGAATCTGGTTTTTCGAATCTTGATTCGGGCAAGAATTTCTTAATGTTGTCAAAAGGTCAAAAAAATAACTTTGTGATTTTTATGACTTCCATACTATTCATGATCATACCCTCCAAACATGCAAAGAATTCCACGTGATGGTCCTGAGATGATGGATGAGGGTAGAATTGAATTTTATGACAAAAAAATAAGCATCTCCTGCCTTATTAATAAATATGATTAGGGAAAAAATGGCATAATCACCGTATCGGAGAAGACAACCCCTTATCATTTATGGAGAATCAAACTCCATAGCGAGTTCTTTGACACCTATGCCGAGGTTGATCATAAAGGCCCTTACGCCATTCCCATACAAGATCGATAAAGCCCTTTGGAAATATAAGGGCTGAATTATGATGATTAGAGAGCGCACTTTGTTAATCGTTATTGTTGACTTGTTAAGAATTAATCACTTGACATTCATTGGCAGATGTTTTGCACATCTAGCTTAAGATAGTAAAAAAAGTGAGACCTTCTCAGCAAAAAACATATTTCAACGTAGGATAAAGGATTTAAAGTCTAAAAAAGTCATATAGGTAGTGTTTGAAAAAGAAGCCATCAAGTTTTTAAAATTCATCAAGCATAGTGAATATAGTATTGTTGATCAACTAAGCAAACAACCAACTAAGATCTTTATGTTATTACTACCTTTTAACTTATAATTTCATCAAAATACATTGTTGAAAGTGTTAAATAAGGCATATGTGCCATTAGACATTTCAATAGACAAATTGGATCATTTAGTGAACAATATCACCGTTGATAACTGCAACTCATTAACTAGTAACAAGATCTCTCTTAGAAGTAGGATAGCTACAAAGCCCTATATATCACCACACACTAAAAAAATAACATTTCATAAATGATTCTTATAGACAATGGCTCTACGCTTAATGTCATGCCCTCTGCCACCCTAAACAAGCCTTCTATTGATGTATCCTACATCTAGCATAACCATACATTGGTACGAACATTCGACGAGACTTGTCATGAAGTCACCTAGAAACATCATTATTTCACTCTAGATAGGTCTGTGCACCTGCAAGATTGCTTTTCAGGTAATGGATATTATTCCATCCTACAACTGCTTGCTAAGGAGGCCTTGGATACAATCAGTCAGAGCAGTACCATTGTTTTTGCATCAAAAGTTAAAATTCATGATTAATGATAAGGTATTTAGTATTAGGGCTGAGAAGGAGATAATCACTATTGTTTCTATCTATGCTACCCATATTCGTATTAAACTAAGTAAAAATGCACCAAAGCCAGTATTGGTAGTTAGCATTGAACTAAAGGAGGAGGAAATGATAAGGTAGTCAATATTAAACCAAATGAAGATGCATTAAAGCCATCCTTCCAATCATTTAAGTTTATTAAAGGTGAATTCATGGGAAAAAGCCTGCCAATATTTGAGCCTTCACTATTGAAAAATACTCGCATGGATTTAAAGTTAACTATTGGCAAGGGTTGCCAAGCTAGACAGGGGCTTGGTAAAAATCTACAAGGTATGGCTAGAGCTTTGAGGTTTAATAGCCAGGTTAACAAAAAATTCCTAGGATTCAAGCCTAGTATGTACTACAAGAAACAATAAGTAAGAAGGCTAGAAATCAAAGGTTAGCCTATCTATTAGGTCAAAATTTAAGACCAAAATTGATGTTGTATTCCACTGACCCATGAAACTTTTCATTCAAAAAAACACATAGGTCCGAATCAGTCAAAAGAGTTAAAAGCCAAGAATGTCTTAGTCATTTTGTATTAGGCCTCTGTAACCTTTATATCCATGACATCATTTAAAATTACCAAAGCTGAGCAATAAAACCTCTCTTGACAATGGGGCTGTGTCAGAAGCCCTTGCACTTTTTAAATATATTTCCATATGATGTTAAGAATTAAAAAGCTAGTTGCCTTTACAAAATTACATGTAGGGATCTTATGTAATCAATGTCTTTTGTCAAATATTATTAATAAAAATAACTTTGGATAAAGCATTTCATCTTGCGTGCCAATTTAATTCATCACCTTTATTCAAATTCTTTGTCTATATATACTATTTTTTATATTGTTTACTCTCTCACCCTTCAAATGCTTTGATAAAAGTGACGTGGATATTTTTAATGAGCCCCTAGAGATCAATTTTAAATAGTTAATTTGTATTGGTGAAGTTGATTTCGATAAAGATATTGAAAAGAGTTTTGTGCCACTAGATTTATTATGATTAATCAAGCATAAAGAAAAATAGATTTTTCCCCATAAAAAGCCAATTAGAATCATAAATATAGGGATTGAAAAAGATAAAAAAGAGGCCAAGTTCGAAGCTTCAATAAAGCCCTTTACCAAAACTAAGCCGATAAACCAGCTTTAAAAGTATTAAGATGTATTTGCTTGATCATATCAAGACATGCTTGGACTGGACACTGACATTATGGTCCATAAACTTCTCTTTAAACCTAAATGCAAACTGATCAAACAAAAGCTAAGAAGGATAAAACCAAAACAAATGTTCCTTCAGATTAAAAAAGAAGTCAAGAAACAATTTAGGTAGATTCCTTGAAGTAGCCAAATATTCAGAATGCACTACCAATGTTGTCTCAATCCTGAAGAAAGATGGCAAAGTATGAATATATGTTAATTATCAAGATTTGAACCAGCCCAGCTCAAAACGATAACTTTTCATTAACCCATATAAACACCTAGGTCGACAACATCACTAAGAATTCCTTATTCTCTTTCATGGATGAAGTTTGAATTTATAACCAGATCAAGATGGCACTCAAGGACATAGAGAAAATTACTTTTGTAACCATGTGGGGTACATTCTATTACAATATCATGCCTTTAGACTCACAAAAGCTAGGGTAACCTATCAGAGGGCTATGGTAACACTATTCCATAGCCTAGTTCACAAAAAGATTCAAGCCTATGTGGACGATATGATCACTAAGTCAACATGTAAAGATAAACATGTCTTTAACTTATAGAAGCCCTTTGTATGACTATGAAAGTTTTAGCTAAAATTGAATCATGACAAATGCACCTTCGATGTCATTCCGGGAAACTATTAGGTTTCATTGTTAGCAAAAAAGGGATCAAAGTCAACCCAAATAGAGTTAAAGATATTTAAAACATGCCACCACCTTATACATAAAAGGAGGTGAGAGGTTTTTTTAACAAGGCTGAATTACATCTCCAGGTTCATATCTTAACTCACTGATAAATGTGATCCAATCTTTTGACTTTTTCATAAACAAAACTCTGAAGAATGGAATAAAAAATGTCAAGAAGCCTTTGACAAAGTCAAACATTACCTATGAAACCTGCTAGTACTAGTACTGCTAGTCCTTAGTCGATCTCTAATCCTTTACTTATCAGTTTTTGACAAATTAATTGGTTGTGTGATTGGGTAATATGAGTTAATATATGCCCTAGAGCTAATCGAATTGGATGAGGCATATATAATTAATAATGCAAACTAATTACTTATGTCAGTGTTTAAGGTTTTCCTTCATGTTAATAGCATGATTGATAATTGTGCAAACACTAATAAGATAACGGTCATGAAACACAATGTCATTGCAAAGTTAGTAATGAGTTATGATGATGAGATCCTTATGCCTGAAAGCTATGTCTCTAAAACTATTCTTAGTCATCGTATTGTCAAGACAAGGTATTTACAATGCACAAAGACTAGCATATGCTAAACTTCCATGCATTTAATGCATGCAACTCTTTAATCTCATAGAAGTTGAAGTATAGAGATACTTAGGGATAACATGTGCAAACTTATTTTATGGAAACAAGTTCATTGAACATAGACCATATGAGAACTCCATTTGGTATAAGTCATTTAAGTGTTTGTAGAATATGTTCTCATGTGCTAGTCATGTATTCTAGTCTTCAGACTTATGATACCAGCTCATCTTTTATAGGGAGTCTCATTCTTTGATTTGAGCACAATCAAATCCATAATAAATGGATGTTTTTGGTAGGGTGGTTTTAGGTATGGCATCAACCATACGTAAATGGCTAAGTGATCGAAAGAGGATTCACCACTTCGAGTGATATTAGAGACATATCTCATATGTTCTTGGCTTTGGTTAACTTGACAAAGTTGTTGGCCAACGCATGATGAATCTATAAGAAATTATTTATTTAAAAATTCATGAGTGTCGCCATGTACCTTTTTTTTCTTTTTCTCTTTCGAGGATCCAAAGTGGGTGCGCATAATTTAAAATATATATGGTAATGGTTGAGCCTTTGGGTTATCCCATGATCGAGATTTGGATTAGGTGTAGAATATGAAAAGAGAGAGACCGTCAGGCAAATTACTCATCTAACTAGGCTCAGATGGCCACCATGAAGTGGCCATAAACTTGGAGTCGCTACTATCACTTTGGGCTAGGCAGGATCAGATGCCTATAGAAAACAATATTCCAATTTATGAAACTCAAAACATCAATTTTAAGGTCTACAAAGTCCAAAGGTTCATTGGTTAGGTTTGGGAGATAGTTATAAGTAAGGAAGTATTAGCCCCCCTGATGCTTGAAACTGGTACTTACTAACTATATCTCACTTTGTTTTTGACTTAATCAATTCTATTTGGTCATTATTTAGATATAATCCCTATTTTGTACATGAACTTTCATGAAAAATGTAAATCCAAGTTTTGAAAGATAATTTGATATCACCTAGGCATCGGGGAAGTGTGAGAAGCATAGGGATTTTTTATGAAAATGATTTCCAGATAAAATTTTAAAATTTTGGATATTTCGTATTAAGCACTGTAGAGATACCGCCACAAAACATTGCCTTATAAAATTTTGTTGGACATATATTTTAAATATGAATGCACGATAGTCACCATAAAATGGAAACGTGTTAGACAAAAAAGAATATAATAATATCATAGACAAACAATCACAAACAAAAGAACATAAAAAGGAGGTGTGACCTAAATGTATCTCATAATTTTCTTTGATTATTAAAGAATAACTAAAATGACAATTTAAGGATGAGTTTCGATTCATAGGTAATTAGAAAAATGAAAAAGCTTTTAATAAAAACAATCTTGGTAGCCGAAAGAGAGAAAATTTTTAAGGTAAAAATAAGGTTAAAGTATCCCCTCAGAGAGGTGGGGTTAGAGTATCCCCAAAGATAAAGTTATGAAAATAATTAGGAATAAAGAGAAATTTTGAGTTTTTTAATGAATAACGGGGTTAGAGTATTCCCTCGGGGTAATAGGGTAGAGTATCCCCAAAGATAAAAATTTTTGAAGATTTAAGAAAATAATTAGGAATCTAGAATAAATCAGAGGGAGGAAATTCAAGTTTTTTTAGTGAAAAATAGGTTGGAGTATCCATAAAGTGGTGGGAGTTGAAGTATCCCCAAAGATGAAAATTTTTTATGATTAAAATATAATTAACTTAAAAAAAGGTATTTTAAAAATAGAAAATCGAAGATTTGAGTAAAATATATTTTGTCTTAAGCATTTATCCAAACCTAAAGGATTTGTGTAGTAGGGGAACCGATTGGATACATTTCAAGACATTCAAACATCTCTATAAAGGTGCTCCAAGGACTGGGCTAAAAAACAGAGAGTAGCATCATGCTATCTCTCTTCCCAAATTTCTTTTGGGTTCATTCGAAGGCTTCACGAGGTAAATAAGGTATTGTTGGAAAAGTAACTCGACAAAGACTAATATAAAAATATTTTCAAAATCCTAGAAAATCACCTTCTAGGCAGAATTAATTTTTAAAGTTAGGCCTATTTTGATATTGGTAGCATGTGTGAGAGAAAGGGCATGATGGAATTTAAAGAATTATTTTAAGCCCATTCAAAATCGTTAAATTGTAAAAAATACTTTCTGAAAAAAGAATTTCATTTTAGGAAAAATATTTAAAAATTTCAAAGAAACATAACACGCTAGTTTCAGGGGCCCTAGATAGCAAAGGTTTAAAAAATCAAAATTCCCTTATCTGGGATGGTATTTTTCAATGCTAATTTAAGATTTCTTTTTCTAGCCCCATTATTTAAAGCTAACATAGAGTTAACTTGGTTTTTTTTTTCTAAAAAATTAGATTTTTCATAATAAACGAGCATGTATTTTAACAAATAAATCATGAATAAATACAACATACAGAAATATAAACAAGTATTACATATGCAAACACACAGAAATGATATTTTAACATGGAAAAGGTAACAAAAATGCAAAAAGATGACAAACAAGATGCATAGAAGTGACATAAACATATTTAAGTGAAGAAAAGCATGCTTGAATTTTCAAGATAGCATTTTTATGCCATGAGAGTTCTTAAAATACCAAAAAAATACATGAACATACTCAATGCATGTTAGGAAGAACATTCAAGCATGTTTAAGCACATTAAAATAGATGAAATATGGCAAAAAAATGCATGAATAAGGGACTGTTTTGATGATAGAATGAAAGAGTAAAAGTTTAGCCTACCCAGCAACATCAAGGATCAAAATAACATTAAAATCCTAAGACTACCACAACCAAGGCAACAATAAGCATGAGAGTCTTAGGATAGTTATGGTAGCATAAATGGTTCACTAAAATGATGCAGATGATAAAAACAAAAAATATATGGAACAAAGTAGAAAAAAATACCAAAAAAGCTTGAACTTTCCTTTCTACTTGAAATGGTGACTTTAAACTCAGTTTATTTCCTCTTTTTACTATTATTTACCAAGAAAATAATTAAAGAAAAAGCTTTCTAGTAATATTGTTGATGGTGAGGTGTTTCAAGGATGAAAGTGTGTAGAAGGTTAATTTTTTTTAGGTTTTCTTTTGATGGTTTAGGGAATTATAAGAATAAAGTATGGCATTCAATATAATAGTGTTTGAGAGCATTTTGAGGCTGGAGATTGCCAGATAATTTTTTTAAGGTTACTAAAAGTGTTTTCTATTGAGCTAACTTTTTGTTCTTAAATCCAAGGGTCTACCAATGCTTTTGGGAGACAAAGCAAAGGTATTTTTAATCTTGCATTCAAGTAATAGGGGACATCTCCAACTACTATGTTTAATTAGCCTTCCATTAGTTTTGCCATGCAGAGTAGGAGTAGAAAGGCTGCAAGAGCTTACAACAAGAGATATCCCTGCCATGGCCTCTTACAACCATATATTTCATGAAAATAACCCTTGTCATTAGCTATTTGGGCTTCAAAAATTTGTTTAAATCCAAGAACTAGCCCATAACTAAAGCTTGGTATGAATTATGATGATTTTTGGTGTGAAAATCATGTCTGAATCAGATTTTTGAAGGTTGAAAGCCACTCGAACTAAGCCAAAATGCCTTGGTGTATCGATACAAAACATTATGTATCGATACAGAAGGTAACTTTTACGTATAAGCATCGATACAATAAGGTGTGTATCAATACTAAGAGCAAAAAATTATTTCCAATCTCGAGACTTAAAGGCTTATATCGATACTCTATGGATTTGGATTAATACTCAAGCTTGTTTATCGATAACTTTTTCAAAAAATCATAACTTTAGCTACTGCAAAGGTCAATATCAATATAAACATGCCAAATATCGATATCTCACCCTTTTGTATCAGTACATGAGAAAATTCAAATTTATGGTGATGTAAAGGCCTCGTATCTATACACCAATATACCTTTCACGTGCCTTAAGCTTTTTGAATACCTTACCTTGGTCATAAATAGTGAGAAATTAACCTATTTACTTATTTGAATAACTCCGATGACACCTTGAATAGTGACCTTTGATGCCCTATTTCTAAATTTTTTTTAACCCATATGTATTTCTAACTTTCCCTATAAATTTTCCATCTGGCACTTTATCACCTAATAATGCCTAACGACATGGCATCCGATAGTCTTCCCTAGTTTATTTTTTTATTTTTTGATTCTATCATATTTTAATTAAGTTTTAGGATGCCAAAGTTGGTTCGGATGAAATGAAGATCTACAATTACCCTTTTTTGGTCATTATTGAGTGCTAGGAATAGGGCAAGGATAAATAGACACTATTTTGTTCAGGTAGGATGATAGTTTCATGTGCTTACAGAAAAATAGAGATTTAGTTAGTGTTATGTTGAGAAAAATCGAGTACATCTATAATGATTCTAATAGAAAAGAAAATTTTAGTGAGTTTTATAGGGTTTGACCTCTCTATTAGGTTAAGTGCCACCAGTTTTTGTAGGCTTTAACTTGATAGGCGTCTAGCTCTTTATGGAATGAGGTAGGTTTTATCCTGGATGACTCCTCAAATAGGTGCCACTAGCTTGTTTAGGCTTTGACTCGATAGATTTCTAGTTTTTTATAGATTAAGGTAGGTTATTTCTTAGGTTTGACCTCCAAACAAGTGCCATCAGTTTATGCGAGCTTTAACTCGATAGGTGTTCAGCCCTTTATGGATTGAGGTAGGTTATTTCTAATGTTTAAACCTCAAACAGGTGCCTTCAGCTTGTGTGAGCTTTGATTTAATAAGTGTCCAACTCTTTATGGACTAAGATAGGTTGTTTCCTGGGTTTAACCACCAAATAGATGCCACCAGCTTATGTGGGCTTTGACTCTATAGGTGTCTAGCTCTTTATGGACTGAGATAGGTTATTTCTAAGTTTGATCCCCTAAATAGGCACTACCAGCTTGTGTGATCTTTGACTTGATAGGCATCTAATTCTTTATGGACTAAGGTAGGAAAAAATCATTCTATTCTTTGGGGACTAAGGTAGGTAAGCATCCTGCTTTTTAAGGTGAGTTTAGATACCTCTCTTGGATGATTTTCAATGTGCTCATAAGGTTAGAGATACTTAGGGTCTTTCAATGTTTTACAAAAATAAAAAATTATACCATAGATTCCCCACTAGTTTAACTTCTACATGTAAGAGCTGGTACCTAAAGGACGTTACATTTTGTGTAATGCATGAGGATGTAATTGCATGCTTAAGATGGTATAAAAGTAATGATTTTAAAATCTAATCTAGTGATTGATTTTGGCCTTCTCCAATTGTTTACTCTTCAATAGGTTCAATAAGGTGATTTTTTGCCCTAGGATTGACCAATTTTGTTCTAAATTTTAGAGATTTTGAATGCAAAAGTTATCTATTAAAGGTGCAGATGGCTAATAATTATGGAGGTGATCTTAAGTTTAGATGGCTTGGAGTGGGGACTTTTGTTGCATTGAGTTTCCTAACAAGTATTAGTGGTTTCTTCAGTCAATTATGATTCAAAAGGTGTTTTTGGTAGTTTGTGTGAACTGTTCTAAATTTTAGTTAAGGATGACAATTTGAAAAGAACTTTGGCCTCTTACCTTTAGGCTAGGGTTTACTGGGAGGAGGTTTTGAGCACATTCTCAGGATATGAGGTTTAAGGATGTGACCGACTATGGCCCCAAGGGTTCATTCTTGGTCTTTAGATATGAAATAAAATTCCTGTAATGTTTTATCTTTCTAAATAGTGCTAGGAGATCCTATTATCAGTTTTATTCATTTATCAAGCATTATTAGTTAAATTATAAACATGATGCAACATGGATGCAGGAGTTACAAAAAAACTTTGGAAGAAAGCAAGTGATTGTATTTTATTTAAAATAAAAAAAGGTATGAGTTATGGAATCACAAAAGATTTTTAAGCTACAAAAAGTTTAAAGGGGTTTTTCTAGATGCTTAGCCTTTGATGCTGATGACATGAGTCTTCCATTAAGTGTTCTCAAAAACTTTTCTTAAGTAGTTAACCCTTTTGGTGTTGGCCGACTCACTAAAAGATTCTTCAGACTACCCCATGGTGGGATTGAGGCCTTAAGGTTAGGTAGTTTCCATTTTTCAAGTGCAGGTAAGGATGAGATTTAGAGGGTAGCTTGGCATAGATTAGTGAATTAGGTTATAATTTATGACTTAATATAGGTTATAAATGTAGGGTAAATTGGTTCTTGACTTGGTTTGAGTAAGGGAGTCTATTACTTAAGCCACCATTTTGAGTTTTTAACCTAAGCTAGCTCTCTATTTTTTTTAAGAGTAGAAAGAGAAGAAAAGTAAGATGAAGGGTTTTTCATCCTAAAATCCTTTAAGGCATAGTATTTCTTGATAGAATCAAAGTTTATAGGGTTAGGCAGGTCACCGCCATCCATCTCAGTTAAGATTAGGGCTCTTCTAGAAAATACACGTTTCACCACATATAGCCTTTCCTAATTTGGTGTCTATTTTCCTTAAGCATCTTTAGGATTGAGAAAATTTGTTTGAGTACCAAGTCACCTTTTCAAAACTAATGAGGATAGACTTTTTTGTCATGGGCTCTCATCATGCACTTTTAATACATGTGCCTATGATAGATGCTTTTTATTCTTTTTTTTTGTGAATGAGATTGACATGTTTGTATTGATTCTTAACCCAATAGGTAGGATAGCCTCCATGCCATAGATAAAGGAGAATAAGGTAGCACTTATGGAAGTTCATATAGCTGTGCGACAAGCACATAATTCAAGAGGTAACTTTTCATGCTGATCTTTATACGTCTCAGCCATTTTTTTGAATATCTTCTTTTGATATTCTTGTTGGCACTTCAATTACCCCATTCATTTTTGGATGATATGGGACAAAATTATGATGCTGAATCTTAAGCTAAGAACAGACTATTTGCATCATTTTATTTTTCAAGTTGTATGCATTATCAGTAATGATATGCTCAGAAAGACCATATCTACAAATGATGTCCTATTTCACAAATTTGCATACAACAGATCTAGTGACATTGGCATAAGAAGCTGCCTCTACCCACTTGGTGAATATAATCTATAGTAACCAAAATAAAATTATGCCCACTAGAAGCCTTAGGGGTAATTAGTTTGATCATGTCCATGCCCCATATGGAAAAAAGCCATAGGGCTATCATAATATTTAGAAGTGTTAGTGGGACATGGATTTTGTACACATAGATTTGGCATTTGGGGCACTTTGGGGCATAGTCAATGTAATCTTTTTCGAGATTCAACCAATAGTACCCTGATCGCATGACTTTTTTCACCATTCAGTATCCATTAGCATACTTACTGCAAATTCCTTCATAGACTTCTTCTAGAATTCTTTTAGCATGAAAGGCATCTATGCATAGGAGTAGTACTTGATCCTAACCTTTCTTGTACAAAATTTTACCATTTAGAACAAAGCTCGTGGCTAATTTTTAGATGGTCTTCTTGTCATTTTCAATAGCACTTTTCAGGTATTGCTAATCCTTGATGCACTGAAGGATGTCATGATACCATGGCAGACTGTTCTTTCTTTTTTAACATTCTGACAATGCACTGGGGCTAATAGATACTCATCTAAATAGGAGCAATGTTCAATTCTCAATTGACTTTAAACATGGATAATAAAGTGGCCAAGGCATTAGTAATTTGGTTGTCCTCCCAAGGCAAATGTTGAAAGTAATATCATCAAACTCTTTTTTGAGCTTTAAGATCATATTTTAATAATGGATCAGTTTAGCATCATGCATTTGCCATTCTCTTTTTAGTTATAGATAACAAAGGCTGAATCTCAAAATACTTGGAGTGTTCAGATAGCCTTTTCAATGGCTACTTGGAGTCCCATGATGCAGGCCTCATATTTAGCTATATTATTAGTGCAGTCGATGTTTAGTCTAGCAATGAAAAGGTAGTGACTTCTATCAAGTGAGATAAGAATTGGCCTAATTCTATGCCCCAATGCGTTTGAAGCTCCATCAAAGTACATATTCTAAGTTGAGCTGGACTCGATAATGTTCTTTGCCTTAGATATGCACATCAAGTCTTTGTCAGAAAATTTAAAGTCTAAAGGCTGATAGTCATCCATTGCTCGGCTTGCTAGGAAGCCTACTATTGTGCTACCTTTGATGTCTTTTTGGTTCACGTACATGATATCACACTTGAAAAGTAAGACTTGCCACCTGACTAATCTCTCTAACAAAGTGGGAGCTTCACATAAATACTTAATGGGATTGAGTTTGGCAATTAGCCACATAGTGTGATATAGTAAGTATTGTCTTGACCTCAAAGCCATCCAAGCTAGAGCACAATATAGCTTCTCCATGATTAAATAATTATTTTCATATTCTATGAACTTTTTGCTCAAATAGTAGACAGCCTATTCCTTCTTACCCAATTTGTTATATTGACTTAATACATAACCTATTGACCTGTCAAAAACTAATAAGTACAGGATTAAATGTCAACCAGGTACTAGTGCCAGAAGTATCAGAGGATTAGAAAGGTAGTGTTTGACCTTATCAAAGGCTTCTTGCCATTCTTCATTCTATTCTTTAGGATTTTGTTTTTGAAGTAGCTAAAAGATTAGATCCCAATTATTGGTCAGTTGGAATACAAAACGATCCATGTAATTCAATCTTCCCAAGAAATTCCTTATTCCATTTTAAGTTTGAGGTGGTGGCAAGTTTTGCATGGCTTTGATCTTGTTGAGATCGACTTTTATTCCATTTTGGTTTACAATGTAGCTTAATATTTTGCCAGATGTGACACTAAATGTGTATTTTGCTGGATTTAACTTAAGCTAGTAATTATGAAGCTGTTTGAAGAGTTTTCATAAACTAGATGCGTATTCCCTCTTCTTTGGTGATTTGATGATCATGTCATCCATGTAGACCTTAATTTCTTTATGCATGAGTTCATGGAACAATGTTACCATCACTATTTAGTAGGTTGCCCCAGTATTTTTGTGCCCGAAGGGCATCATTCTATAGCAAAAAGTGCCTCACATGGTAACGAAGGTGGTCTTTTCCATGTCTTCAGCTATCATTTTGATTTGGTTATAAGCTGAAAATCCATCCATGGAAGAAAATAGTGCATTTTTGGCAGTGTTGTCTACTAGGGTGTCGATGTAAGGTAAAGGGAAATTATCTTTTAGGCTGGCTCGATTTAGGTCCCTATAATCTACACCCATCCATAGTTTACTATTTTTTTTAGGAACTGGGATTATATTGGCCACCCATTAAGGATATTTGGCTACTTTGAGAAATCTTGCCTCCAATTGCTTTTTCACTTCTTTTTTTATCTTCAAAAACATTTCGGGTTTTATCCTTCTAAGCTTTTATTGTATAGGCTTACATTCAGGTTTGAAAGGAAGTTTATGGACCACAATATTGGTGTCTAATCCAGGTATATCTTGGTAGAACCAAGTAAACACATCCTGATACTGTTGAAAGAGACTTATTAGTTTGGCTTAAGTTGATGGTTTTATGGAGGTTTCAATTTTGACTCATTTTTTGTCTTCTTTTGTTCCAAGGTTTATGGTTTTTTTGGGTTTTCCATGAAGCAATATTTGGTTTTCTTTTTATTCAATTAGTCTCAATAGGTCTAGAGGTATAGGGTTTTCTTCAAAATTCTCTTCAAACCTGACCTCACCAGTGTTGATTGGTCACTCCAAATTAATTTTCAAAGTTTCAGTATGAATATTCATGTCATCTTCATTAGGGTACCTAAAATATGGAAAAAGAATAATATAGGCAAAAAAATATGTAGAGAAAGGTTTAAAAGTTGACACAAAAGATGTAATGCATAATGCTTAATCATTTTCATTGATAATACTTAATAAAAGATGCATGTGCAAAGGATCCTACAATGCTTTTGGGCGAAAGCATATAGGTTTAGTTCATAACATTACTTTTAAATAGTTTTGAATAGCACAAGAATCTAAGTTTCAATCCAAACACTCAAAACAAATCCTGAAAGGCACAGGCTGGTCATTGGTCCATCATTGACATCTTTGGCTCATCAATTGCATTGATTGAGAGATCCCTAAATGACTTTTTCACTATGAGCATAACATTGTTAGAACTAGTATTTACATGTCCTCTTGGGTGAAAACTTTCGATGGAAATATCATTGGTTCATATCCTGCGTCTCATCTCAATAGATGAACCATCCTTTTTTCACAACTCTTTTGAGCTTTTTTGTTTTGCTATGTACTAAGCTTGAATCCTAACCTACTTTTTTCGATATGGTTGATAACTTTCAAGGCTTTGGCAGTCTTTTGGAGGTGTTTTTTAAGTCTTTTTTTAACTTAGGCACCTTTGCCGATAGTTAAATTTAGGCCCATATCAGTGCTCTTTGATAGGCTAGGCTAAACCATTGCCAACATTTCCTTGACATAAGTGGCATTGACAAACTTAAATGATTAAAATGAAGACTTTAGGACATCATCATCTGGTTCGATCGATTAAGGTAGCAGCAGCGATATCTTCTTCTCCTTCGATAATGACAGCTTTGTTCTTATTGATAAATTTTAACTTTTGGTGCAATGATGATGTTACTGTTGCTGTAGAGTGAATCCAAGGCCTTCTCAATAGGCAATTATATGATGGAGCAAAGTTCATGACATGGAAGTTAACCTCATAAGTACATAAGCTGATTTAGCGTGGAATAGTGATGTTTCCCATAACACTTCTGCAAGTTCTATCAATGCTCACACAACTATATGACTGTTTTGGATATGAGATGTGTCAATAGGGAGCTTGTTCAAGCATGACTCCGGCATTATATTTAAAGCTAACCTGTTATCAATGAGCACATTGGACAACATGCTACCTTTGCAGTATGTAATGATGTGAAGGACTTTATAGTTTCCCCTTTCTCCATAAGGAATTTTATCATCGCTGAAAGGTATGTAATTATCGGCCATGATGTTGCTCATTAAATGATTCAACTGACCTATAGAGATATCGAGAGGGACATAGGCTTCATTCAAAACCTTAAGGAGGGCATTCCTATGAGCTTTAGAGTTTAACAGCAATGATAACATAGATATCTTGGCGGCTTGCTTGTTTAACTAATCAACAATGCTATATTCACTATGTTTGATGAACTTCAATAGCCTCTTTCTCACTCATTGGTTCGTTGACAACCATCAAATCTATTTTTTTAGTTGTAGACTTCAATACTTAAGGAACGGGATCAGTATTCTCTTGTTGAGTTTTGCTTCTCAATATTGTTAGGCACAGCATCGGTCGCTTCGAGTTAGGTGGCATACCCCTAAAAGGTCAACATCTATGGCTTGTTGACTAGATTTGTCGGTGATCATGTTTTTGCTTTCATAATTCCCAGGAACTATTTTGTTGTCTTTATAAGGAAAAAGGGATGAAAGTTGAATGATCATCTTTAGAGTGGGCTAAATAGGGCTAGCTTTGACTCTCGATGATTGTCAAACAATACCAATGGCCTTTTAACCCCATAAGAAAGGTTGCTCATTTCTTTTTCCATAATGTTGATAGATGATATTACATTTACAAACTCAGCATGTGAGGATTACTTTCTATTATAGAATTTGATGCTACCCCCATTCATTATTTTTTAAACCATAGCATAGAACTCTTTGCATGTTTGAAGAGTATGGCCATGGATACTGTGGAAATACAAAAGCCATTGGCTCCATCTTTTAGCTTTTTGACCTTATTAACCAATCTTTTCTATGTTTTCTATAATCTCACAATTCTTTTCAATAGCCATTACACTTATATCTAACTCAGCACTAGTTTGAGATGTACTGGTTTTAGTGCTAGATTTTTGTTGTTGACTAGCCTTTAATTTTCTTTTCCCTTTACCTTTGCAGACATCTTTTCTTCTTAATTCATTTTTCATGTTCTTGTCGATCATTCCACACAATACGGCTACATCTGCGACGATCCTTTGGAAACTTTTTGCTGCCTTCTTATAATAAAGGGCTTGTAATATGCCACTAAATTTGATAATCATCTCTTTTTCTGTCAACAAGGGATGAATCTGTGCAGCTTCTTCCATCCATCTCAAAGCGCACTGCCTTAAGCTTTCATCAGCTTTCTTTTTCATGCTCATGAAAGATAAATAAGTTAAGGTCCAGTCATCAGTAGGCCTTTTTTCATCTATGGCATTGATAGATGGACTAGTGTGTTTCTTGAACTAGTCCATAATCCCTTAGACCATTTTTATGAACGATGAGTAGTGTTCCAAATCGTGCCCTTAACAGTAGTGGCAGCAAGATGGCCCAATAATTTTTTTGCTCTAATCTTTATTGTCAAGCTTATTCTGGCCCTCATAAAAGCTTGCCAGACCTTGCTCATTAATGTTTTAAGTTCTCTAAAGCTTTGTTTAATCCAATAAACCTTTTATCGATTGTCATATTCACTCTTAGTTTGTCATGGTTAGGAAGTGCATTGGCTCTAACATTTGGTCCGGGCCCTTGTTTGACCTTGATCACACCTTTTTTAGCAAACATTGTATCTTTCTCTTAAATGAGGTGTAATCCTTAATAAAATGACCTTGTGCTCCGACGTGGTACTCACAATAGGCATTCTCATTGTACCCACTTACGGTACAGTGGTGATCTCAAGTTTATGAATATTGGGGCCACTAGTTGACCTACCAGACAAGAAAAGATTTTTTTTATAAGAGTAAGGGAGTCACTCAAAATGCTTTCTTTCTCAGGGTGCTTGTTGATCGTTTGCAGCTTTTGCATTATTCATGTTTCAAGGTTTGCATTTTGGGCTGCGTTTTAAATAAGATTCAATGCAAAGCTCATTTTTAGAGTAAACCCGATAGCATAAACTAGTTGTGGTGCTAGTGAGTAGGGGTTAAAACTCGAATTCAACATGTTCAAAAGGTACATAGCCTATGCTGGATATGGATTTTGATTAAACCTGGCATGACTTTCACTAACAACATTCACCTCCTTCTCCTTACCCTTATTTGTTGACTTTTTAATTGACCTGGATGATTCTCCAATGGATATCTTACCACTTTTGATAGCATTGTCAATCATTTCACCCGATATAACCATATCGGTGAATTTTTTTGTGGCATTTCCTACTAGCCTTTCATAGTAAGAAGCTCATAGGGTATCGACAAACATGACTATCATTTCTTTTTTAGTCAAATAGGATAAACTTAAGCTGCTTCTTCTTTCCATCTCTGAGCATATTGTCAGATGCTCTCAAGGGCTTTTTTTTCCATGTTCATAAGGGAGAGGTAATCCAAAGCCTAATCAGATACATGCTTGTATTGGTCAAGGAAAGCACAAGCCAGATCTGCCTATGTTTGAATTTTTACGAGATCAAGCCTTATATACCATTAAATAGCTACCTTAGTCAGACTATCTTGAAAGTAATGAATTAGTAATTTCTCATTCTCTTCATATCCAATCATTTTACGCTAGTATATGCAAAGGTAAGTACTGGGGTCGATAATTCCATTGTATTTTTTAAAATCAGGCACTTTAAACTTAGGAGGGATAATGAGACTCGAAACCAGCCCCAATGATTTTATGTCTACGATCCTAAATTTGTCACTTCCTTTAGCAACTCAAAAATGCTTCTCCAGTGACTAATACTTGTTTAAGTCTTCATCATTTTTCGAGGACCTCTTTATTTTTTTCTTGTTCCATTTGCTCATTGAGATCCAAGACCATAGGCCTCACCGGTGAAAAGCCCATTCCTTGAAATCTTTAGACCAAATGGGATGCTATTGCATGGTTGATGTAAATGAATGGATGAGTTGATGGAATATTTACTGCTGAAGGATGCTGTCCATGCAATGCCCCTTCCTAAGCATTAATGGCTTTAGTACCACCATTCAAGTTGCTTTCAGGATTGGCTGATTCTTTCCCTACATTGACTGTGCTTGTTTGCCCTTTTTCCTTTAAAGTCTTAGATAATAGCTTAATTAGTTCAATAATCTGAGGGTGGAGTTCTTCATTCTTGTGGAGTAATTGCTCTTGAAACTCCTTATACGTGAGTTCAAGTCTCTTGATGTAGGCTTGGTGATCGTTTTCCATCACTTTTTGATAATTACAAGTGTTACATAGACAAACTGTAGGTTCCATGTTTTAGAGCACCTTCACTTTAAATTATTACTAGATTAGACTTTACGGTATGAACATGTTTAAAGGAGCAATGCGATCATAAAGTTAAATGACTATTAACATGAATGAATAAAACAAGGTTGTTTACCCTTTTTCCTTTAAAGTCTCAGATAATAGCTTAATTAATTCAACAATCTGAGGTTGGAGTTCTTCATTCTTATGGAGTGATTACTCTTGAAACTCCTTATACATGAGTTCAAGTCTCTCGATGTAGGCATGGTGATCGTTTTCCATCACTTTTTGATAATTACAAGTGTTATATAGACAAACTATAGGTTCCATGTTTTAGAGCACCTTCACTTTAAATTATTACTAGATTAGACTTTATGGTATGAACATGTTTAGAGGGGCAATGCGATCATAAAGTTAAATGACTATTAACATGAATGAACAAAACAACAAAAGAATTGGGCTAGTTATGCAAATGCAAAAGGGATAATTGGACAATGGGTTAGCTCAACCAATAGGATCTTTCATTAAAGTAACAAAATATCCTGATTACACATGATTACATTTAGAAATGCCTGACATGGTTACATTGCTTGATCACATGTTCTAAGAAATATAACAATTCTTATTCATGGGTTCCAATAGGCAGAATATTGTGTGTCAAGGATTGTGCCACATCTATGATATGTTCGACTTTTAACTAAGTCACCTGAATTTGCTTAGTGAGATAGCAATAGTGATCTTGATGGTTTTGGCATGCCTGATCAATTTTTTGTAGCCACTCTTGCTCTCTCTATTTCAGGGCTCTTACTAGTTCATTGATTTATTCTTGGTGAGCTTATAAAGAATGCTCTAGATCTTGGATTTTGAGTGTCAAAGTCGCATTCTCAATGTCGTTCCTCATCAAATCTCAAACTCGAGCTTCTAATCATCCATTTATCCTTTAACAGGTTGGTGCAAGGGCACGAGTTCTAATATGCTTCTCCCTATTGGCTCTAACCTCTTATTTACATTGGTGTAGCTCTTTCTCAAGGGTATTAATTTCTACTTCCCACTTAACTAATGACTTTTGAAGGCATCGAGACTTACTTGCTTTATTGAATGCCATATAATCTTTCCTCAAACTCTTGAGATCTTCCTTAAGGTGGTTCTTCTTTTCTACAGCCCGATTCACCTCACCATTTCAGAAGTAGAGGTCCATTCCTAATTAACTCTTTTCTTCCTTTAAACAAATAATTTTCTTAGCAAAGGTTGCCTTTTCTTGTTCAAACTCTCACTTAAGTAATTTATTTTCAGAGGGAAATCCATTAATTGCAACTTGTAAGGTTCTAGTAGTAGATAAAAGGTAAAGAGTTATTGATGCAATGGGTCTTCGACTCATCATATCCTAGGGTCGTACTACTTACTCTCTAATACCTCTTCATACAATGAGTTTGTTTCCATGCATGAAAGGCTAGGTTAACTTTTGACTTGTAATTAGGCTCACCATAGTCAAAATCCCATAACTCTAGGACTTGGACGAAGGGGACAAATTGTCATTACTATAATTGCTAAAGGTGCGTAGCTAATGCTTCCCCATAATCCTATAAATGACACACAATTGAAATCTCTGCAATGGTATATTATTATTTGAGGCAAGAACCAAAAGGTTTTCCATGTCACCTCTTTTCCACTAAGGTTTTTAGTTTCTGGACCCATTGCTCTTTAGACTTATCCTAAGGCCATTCCTTCTTGGGGACCTTGGAAATAGGGTTAAAGTTAGACAAAAAGTTGTATGACACCTTTTTTTCTTTAAGACACAAGTGACTAACAAGCTAAATGTAAGAAAAAGTTATGTGTATCAAATTAATCGACTTATACCAATTTTCTTACAAAAACTGAAAGCTCAAATGGTTTTGGCAATGATAGCTAGTGCAAAATTGATGTTGCAGCATAATTAAGAGAAATATCTATTACTATAGCTCCAACATAGCCTAATGTTTTCGAAAATATGAGTAGACCATATATTGCTAGAGCATAGATATCTTGAATCTTTCGATGGTCAACAGTATTCGCCATTGCTTCTTTAAGGTTAACCCATAAGATGCACTCACTGTTCCTCTTAATCTTAATACGATATTTGATCCAGGATTCTATTGCCTTGAGGATCTGAGCTGATCTTTTCCTAAAGGTTGGAGGGTTAAAAGCCTTGCAATATATTCTATCAGCCTTGGCTCTCTCAATATTGAGGAACATAGTATATTCGTCAAATGTGGAGACTAAATCTTCATGATTGAATATGAAACATTGATATGCTAGATTCTAAAACTAAGATGCTATTTGCAATTGGCTGACATCTAAAAAAACCTGGAGCAAAAATGCAATCTTCATATATTTTCGTGAATGATTCCTTCTCGATATTATTCCAACTAGTCCGTACGTGCTTTAGGTCTTGCCAATGATAGTACCCTATCTTGCATTTTTATGTACAGTTGAGACATATTCAGGTTTAAAAATGTCTTTATCTTCATATTGTCAATGCATAAACCATCTAAAGTGGACTGTTGCTCCATGACAGGCACCCTTTGATGAACACTGAACCATTAGCTAATTGTTCCATGATGACGATGATTATGATGAAATGATGCATGCATGAAAAAGAAAAGCATAAAGAGAAATAAGTTAGAAACCTTACAAAATAATAGGCATGAGGATAAAGGAATGAAATAATCAAAAGTGCATCACAAAATTTACCCCTAAAATAGACGATACAATGCTTAGGGGCAGACATGCTTATCATGAATGATGAGACATTGAATGGACAACATTATAGCATATCTAGATTAAAAATTGCCTTATAAAATGATACCTAGCGAGGACTAAGAATGACCATTTTAGTGGTAATGTCTGCTCGTCACCATCTATGGCAAGTACATATTAAGCCATCGTTCAGCCAGCATGATAGTTGATTTTGGTGTGATAACTATTTTAAAATGGCATTGCAAGTAATGGCATTTGCTTGTCATCACCCACTTATTAAAGAGGATTTACTGTCGAACGTAATGACATATCCTAAAGAGATGATCATGAAAATAAATATGACAAACGTAGGCCATAATATCTGCCCATCATCACCCAAGTAACAATGGTATATAGGAGTAAAGGTAAGAAATGTTTCCCTAAGTGATCTGACTCTTTGAGTTATTCTAGCAGCAATCTGGTATGGTTGGACATGGTTTAGCTCATAAGGTTCACTATATAAGTTTAAG
>JBBYHL010103139.1:6011-20965 GCA_038381835.1 Adansonia madagascariensis | reverse complement strand
AGAGAGAGAGAGAGAGATAAAGAGAGAATTAACCTCCTTCGTTTGTCTGCAGCAGCTGCTCTCTTCTAGTGCAAGAAAGAATGTTTTCAGACTGTTTCTATGCTATAAGCTTTATGTGTTGGCTTTCACTTTATGAATGATGGGGAAAAAAATTAAAAAAGAAAAAGAGAGGTGGGGTTTGTTTTGACTATACTCAATAAAATATTACAACATTTAATTCCGTTTTGGTCTTATTTTCATATATGAAGAATTTGCTACTTGATTGTATTTTAAGACTAATGTCTAATTGGTATACACATATATATATTTATTGAATGTGGGTGGAATTATGAGTGTGTACAGTGCTGTGGGTTTCTTCTTTTTGACCTAATAATGGGAAGGAAAACCCTTTATTCTTCTTCCTCTTCCTGTCACTCCTTTTCAGTGTTTTCCCAAAGTACCATTCATTAGTAGAGGTTGGTTTTTGTTTTATTTTCATTCGATTATGAATTTATAATTTTAGATTCAATATGAAAATATTATAAAAAATATAATATATATATATAAATATTTTAAAATTTATATAAATATATGAACTTTAAATATTAATTGTAATATACAAAACAATACAAACTTCATAGAAATATAAGAATGGACAGATAAAAGATAAGATTTTGATCATGCAACAGCAACACCTCTGCTGTTAACTTGTTAAAAGATCATCTTCGCTGCTTCATTCTACTTTTTCATATTCTTAAAAGTAGTTCCTTTCCTTCGCTTCCAGTCAAAGTAATATATGATTCAATTATTTTTCAGTCTACATGTTTTCTTATGATTTTTTTTTCCCTTCGTCTTTAAATGATATTAGTTCATCAAGCAACAAATTTCAAATTTTTCAGTACAATTATCAAGTTTCCAAGAACATTTCCGTCTCTAAAATTTAATATTTGTTGGCTATGAGTAATGAAATCAAGCATTTATATTCCTTGCTAGGAAAAGATTGGTGAAAAATCATAAAGGAGCCATACATTTCAACTAGTTATATATCAAGAATTTGCTAGTTCTTTATCAGTCTAAGAATGGACTTCTGAAATCAAGTTTGTTTGTTTTTTTTTTCATAAAATCAAATTAGGAAGAAGGGAAAATAATGAGGATTGAGAATAACATATCCTTTGTTTTTTTTTGTTTTTTAAATAAAAAATCAAAAAAATTATAAATATTAATATTTAAATTTTAAATTTATTAATTATTATTTTTTAAAAATAATTATACGAATAAATGAGATTAAACTGAGTTCAACCTTAAACAACCATGAATCGACGGGATAACAAAAGTTACCAAGTCAAGAATACTTTTACTCGATCAAAAGTCGAAAAAGAAAGAGTTAGTAAAAGAATAAAATTGAAATGTTGATGGAGGGAGCCGACAGGAGCCGACAAAGGGAGACGTGGGACCCAAATAATGCGATATAGGATGGAAGATAAAATATATAAATATAATTATATTTTTTGTTAGGTCATGTCGTGGGTTTCCTTTTTTGCGACGGTGACACACTAGGGTTCAAATTCTTCAAAACAGCCAGTGTCTCAGAATCTCAGTGTCTGTTCTATTTTTTTTTACAGCTTACAATCAAATCCTCTCTTCCCCAACACAATGGAGCTTCGGAAACTCCCTTGCATTTTCCTCCCTCCATTTAGATCCAACGTTTGAGTATTCATATTATATTATAATCATATTTAAAATATTTTATATTTATATAATTTTTAATACGTTAATAATTTATCTTATATAATTTTTAAAACATTCATATATTAATTATGTATTCGTATTATTTTTTATATTGTATTATATTTTAATTATTTTTTATGTAATATTCGAGTTATATATAATACTATTGAGTCTACCTTCTTTCATTGTAGTTTCACATATCGTTAAGGTTTGACACCACTAATAATATGATATGATCTTTTCTGTAAACATGACTCCACTCAATTAACAAGAGATAATCATCATTTTCATATACGAGTGACAAAGGTAAAGTAATTTAAATAGTTTATGAACGCGTTAAGCTATTATCAAGTATGATAATTTAGTGAACAAACAAATTTATCAGTTTATTAATCAAATTATTATTATGCTATTTAAAAGTTAAACCCAAACTTCATAGGTGTCAAGTTATGTATACATGGAAACGTTTGGGTTATCTTTATAATGATGATCAAAGTCTAATTTCACCCCCAAAAGCCAAATCTTTCGTCTTTGAATTTAAATTTTTAACCAAAACTTTAGTTCTTTTTTTTTTTTTTTTTAATTTTCTAAGAACAAAATGATGAACGTCATTCAATTGGAGCGAGAAAAAGAAGTGTTCTTTCAGCACAATTATAAAGAAACCTTTTTATGTCTCCTAGAAAAAGATAAAATTCGTGTGTACGATCCAACCAAAACAATCAATAGGTAAAAGCACTTTCAAGTTTCTTAGGAAAATAAAAAGAACAAAAATGGAAATGGAAATGGAAATTGGAAAGTAGTGTTTGCTTTTGGCGGGTATGCTAATTAAAATTTATGCTCATCAAATCTTTGGATAAGCAATAGAGGAGAATCCAATTAAAGGACAACATATTCCGATATTTAAATCAAGAAAAATATATAAAGACAACAATATAATGATTGGGTTTTTTTTTTACCTATGAAATATATTTATTTAATTGTTCAGCTAACAAATTCTGAATCAATGGGGGTTCAAGGTTGATGGCTTCAACTGAATTATTTTTTAACGTGTAACATATGGATCTAAGTGCTCTACACGTCATTGGCCTTCTTTCAACCGTTCATTTAATCTGCTTCACCACCATTTGTTCAATCTACCTTCGTTTGTCTTTTCACGTGATTTTTGCCTTTGGTTTCAGCTCCACTGTTTCCAGGGGTTTTTCCATCGGTTGTTGAAGTATAGAACTCGGCAAAACTTTCGAACTAGTTTCGAGCTTCTTTAAGATAGAATGTCGTTTTCAGGGGTAGGTCACACAATGTCGTTTCTTGGGTATATAATAATGATTTTGCCAGGGAGGAATCAAGGGCCCAATTCTGATCAAAAGGCCGCAACGAAATGATGGCAGGCCCCCAGAACAAATTAACTGAAAAAAATAATCGAGGAAAGGAGAAAAAAAAGAACCATCCTTTATGATTATAGTACCAATTCTCTCATTGTTCTCTTTAAGCTAAAAAGTGAGTCAACAAGGAAGGCCCGTTTTTTTATTTGAACGACATGAATTTAAACTTTAAATCTATATTTTGTAAGTATAACATAGTCATGTAAGCTTTTATTCATATGTATGAAGTTTGGAGTTTGGACAAGAAAATGGGGCCATTAAATTTTGGGTCCATTTTCATTTTGGTCCTACTCAAAAGTTATCAATCTATGTGATCAAACATATGAGCAAGGCTAAAGTTTTTCAAAGACTTGAGCTGAGCCTGATTATATTATGCTTTAGATTTGGGCTCTGTGTTCAGGAACTCAATCAATAATTAGCCCAATGTTTTCATATTTCTGCAGAAGAATGTTTTCCATGATTTCCCAACTCCCTTGCTATGGTCAATGCACTTAAATCCTCCTAGGCACTAAGAGTTCGACTTGTAATTAAGAGTAATCCAAGAAAAGAGTGTCAAGGCTTTTTATATGTGAACAAGCCAACGTCTTTTGGACCAAATACTTAGCTTACTGCACTAGAACAACAATACTAATTGTAGCAGCCGTCAGTCAATTTGACAATGACGCCCCAATCCCAGCCACTTAAAACTGAATGCAAGCAGCCGCCAGAACGGTCCAAATCCTGTTAATGCACCACCACTGCCAATCATTCAACCACCCAACAACAAAAAATCATTAAACGAAACAAGATGCATTATTAGAGGGGGAGAAAATAAAAAAAGCGTTCACAAGACCAATTGTTTTTTATTTTTTTTGGGGTGCCGGCCCTTCCTAGCTAATAACATAGTTCCACACATTAGACCTTAGAATCCTCACTTGGGCTGGAACAATCCCCTTTCCATATGCGGTGATGATGCAGATATCTGGCTTCTGCATTTCACAGGCCTGTAGAGTAGAGAAGACAATGTAAGCGTGATAACAGAGTCATCTAGCTGATAGATTAAAGCAAATAACAGGGTTTTGAGATTTAAATACTTTGTAAACATAATTGAGCATTAAGTTGCAGACACGTATCTGATTCATGTAATACACCATTATTAATTGTTTTCCCAAACAAATTAACCTTCAAAAAAAGGCATCTGTTATAGGTTTGGTAAATAACGTAAATCACTTGTCAACATTAACAGGGTTCCACTCATAAGTACAAAATATTCAGCTTACATAAAATGGAAGCCACGAATATGATACAATATTAAGGGAAAACCCTGGAAATCCAGAGAAGGAATTTGAATAAGGGAGTTTGTCTCCAACATTCCCCATTCAAAGTGCAAAAGTAAATTCCAAGTTATCAAATTAACAAATTTTCATTAAACAATTTTAGCAGAGGATTAATTCATTCATCAAAAGTAAAAACCAAGTTTCATTAGCAGACAGCAGATAATTATCTTTTCTTTTCCTCTTAATCTCTAGTGGGCCTCTAAACTTTAAGTTTTATAGAATATAGACACACAACATTCGATTTCAATATATTAAAAAGGGTGTCAAATTTAAGAACAAATAAATGGTCCAAGCAACTGCTAAACAAAGAGTGACATAAGATTTTTTTTTTTAATTTTAAAATTATAAAATTACCCATTTTTTAATAAAAACTATCACAGTAACGTTTTTTCTTTTTTAAAATGAAATATGATGATATGTACTATATGCAAAAAATATATATTTGTGTCAATAATTTTATTTATCATTTACAATATATTATATAAAAAGTTATTATAATCATAATATTATTATTATAATAACTTTAAAAAAATTCATGGTTAGAAAATTTCTAAATTAATTATGATACGGTTTTTTTCCAAAAAAAAAAAAAAGCAGTATAGACTTGACAATGATGGTTGACTCGAATATCTATTAGTGATGATAAGTTAAGTCCTTCAATACCATTGGGTAATAATGGCTTAGGGTACCGCTAGCTATCTTATAATCTTTAGTAATTGATTATTTTTGGTGGGTTCTAGTGATTAAAAATAGCTCCCATAAATCTAAGCTTAAACCGTTAATTAACAAAGGGTCCCAAATTTTTCCTTAATTGCTAATTCCATTAATTAATTTTCATTTCAAAAATTTCTTGATAGCTGTCCTACCCATTGGTGTATTAAAGTGCCAAAGGATGTACTAATAAGAATCTAATTATTTGTTTTGATGGGGAAACTTTCCTTTTCTATGAATTAATGAAAATTTTTGGAATTTTCCATATTAAAGAAAAAAAAAAAGGGAAAAAGATAAAGCTAGTCTCTTGAGACCAAACGAAATGAAACGTACAAAAAAAAAAGGAAAGAAAAGAGGAGCAATAATTTATATATAAACATAAAAGAGGTAATAAGTATAATTAAACTAAATGTGGACCTTAATCTTGATTTTCATGACTCCATTGATAAGGTAAGAAGGAAAGGCAACTGGTGGTTTACCATCTTTTCATTGTAATTGAGCATGATTACTGAAAAGGTGATTGCTCGATACGAAAAACGTAATTTACATTTTGAGTCATTGAATTTAACATCAATTTTTATATAAATTACATACTTTTAATTTTATCAAATTACATCATTAAACTTTTATTATTAACAATTTAAATCAATTATGTTAACTTCATTAAGTAATTTTAATGAAAAAACTAACTCAATGTATATATGTGACATATCTCTACTAGATATTATCTTGATGAAATGTTTAAAACAAGTCATATTTGTATACTAAGTCAGTTTTTTCGTTAAAATTACTTAATGGAGTTAGTTTAAGCAATTTAATTTATTAATAATATAAGTAAAATGATATAATGTGATAAAATTAAAAGTTTATACTTATATAAAAATTAACACTAAGTTTAGTGACCTAAAATATAAATTACCAATATTAAAACATTTGAAAGATATTGCTATAGTGCCGGTGTACATGAAAACACGTAAATTAAAATACAAAGAAATAACATTACAACATTAAATAGATTAAACACTTCATAAAGAATGTGACGATAATGTCTAAAACTATCCCTATATATATATATATATATATATATATATATAAACAAGTTTTATACAGTTTTTTTTTTATGATTTTTAATGCAAATTACCTTTATTTGCTAACTTTTACTAATTAAATTGTATAAAAGTATTATTTACACTTAAAAAAGTAATAGTAAGGCTAATATGTATTTTAATGACATGATAACACAAACAAACATTTAATTTTCAAGATAAAATAATAGAAAACAAAACTGTATTTAAAATACTATACAAAATTCTAAAATTATAAACTAATATATCAATACCATAATTTGCATAGATACATTAACATCCCTTGAGGAATTCAAGAGCATAAGATCCAAAAGTTATATAGCAACAACAACAACAACAACAATAATAATATTCGAAATTCATTATTTCTTCAACATTCATAGTTTTTTTTTTTAATTGATGCAAGCCTACCAATATTTTGAAACATATTATATGATTTATAAAAGGTCAACCCATCCATTCTAATGTTTTAAACGATGTTAGATCATAATCAAACATCATTCTTATAAAATTGTATTGCCTAATGATATGTCTATCATAATTAGTATCAATGCACCTGTTATGCTTTCTACCATTCATGGAAGTTTGATAAAATCTTGTACTTTAAACATTAATTACCACAATTATTTTATAAAGTTTTTCACCGAAAATGAAAGTAGTTGACATTTTTGTCATCTGTTCTTTGAAATATATAAAAATACGGTTAATTTAGTTATATTTTTTATTATTTGTAGAATCAAAATTAAAACATAATAAACTATATTAAGTGCAATCATAATTTTATAATTCTAGCCATATCTCTATCTTCTTGGTGGCGATATAGATAGTATGAAAAAGAAGATGAACATTCTTTTAAATCAAACTAGCTAAAGATTAAATTAATGCCCGGTTTTTACTAAGAATCCTAATATAAGCAAAATAATTTTTTTTTTTTAAAACCGAGGTGCGATAATAATATAACAATTATAACTGTGTCTATATTTTTCCATTAACAAATTTCCCAGTACACAATAAATGTGGGTGTTTTACCTTTTCTTTGTCCAATATATATGTGGTTTATAATAAGTCACAAGGACTCTTTCATGTGTATACCAATGAGGCCAAACTCTAGTGGTTATCAATCAATATATTATGATATCTTCGACCATACGGTGTCTAGTCAAATGGAATTAAATAACTGTTAATATAATTTACAAATTATTAGCAACAAGCTATATAAATGCGATTTGACATGCTCCAATCCCAACCTTTTCCTTAAATTATGTGGATATGAATTTTTTTAATAACTTCTGGACCAAAAAGTGTTGAAATTCAGACAATGTAAACAATTTGTATAAATCATCACTTAATGCACATTGTTTTCAGCTATTAATGCGAGTATTTATGCAAGTTAAAAAGAAAAACAAATCAAAGAATAGCGACAGAGCAAGGTACAAAAATATATCAAACTATAAAATGGTGAAAAAAGGATTTCAGCAAACCCTTAACCCACTACTACCATTTATGTATATATACATATATATATATATATATATTTTTTTTTTTTTGTTTAGAAAATACTTCCATCAAACCGATTTTTCTTTTTTTTTTTTTTTTCTTAGCAACCAAACACTGACAAATACAATCGAATCGATCTGCAAAGCGTAGCTTGTAGAAATGATCAAATGTCAATTTTTTTTATTAAATATCAAACTGAGAATCAAATTAAAATACAGATATTAAATAAATATTTAATTCTATCGTTAGGAAAATAAATCAATAAAAGAAAGGAAAGACAAAGATTTTGACCCCATAAATTCTAGGTGACAGACGGCCGTAATGAATCAGAAGCCATGGTCACAATAGCTAGTTTCGTATGAACTGAGGCATTGACAATAACTGAGTATTGAGAAGTTAGAAGGGCAGATAGGGGAGAAGGGTCGTTGAGGTAAGTGTGAAAATGTACCCCAAAAAAAAAAATTATAAATTTTGATTTTGGTTAGTTGGGTAAATCAATAAATACTACCGTAGGCATTAACCAACGGGTCTTTGATTTGGACTGTTATACTTCATTTTGTTTTTCAAAGTCTTCATGATTTAAATTTAAAATATTAAATTGACAATAAATTACCTTATTAGTTAATTTTAAATTATATTATTATAATATATATTTTCACTGAAAAATATATAAAATAGATACCGTTACATACATTTTTAAAAAATATCTTTTGAAAGCAGTTCTTAAAGTTAAAGTTAATTTTGGAACTTTAAGAATAAATGATTTGGCTTTGTTTTTTTCAAAACAAAAAATATATATATATTTTTAAAGGCGTATATAACAATTCCAAAAATGATGCAAATATAAATATTCATGACTTTTTAACAGTTTTAAAAGGCCTAAGCCAAAGAATTTGGAGCCGTGCTCCATAGAGCATCAGTTTCCTCTGTAACCTACTCTGTTTTTTCTTTGTTTCCTCTCTCTCTCTCTCTCTCTCTCTCTCTCTCTCTCTCTCTCTCTCTCTTATATGTTTCAATGTTTGACAAGTATTTGAAAGGGAGACAGAGAGAGTGAGTGAATTAAGTTGCTTGATCAGTAGGTGAAAGCAAAGAAGAAATAAAAATATAAACAGAGAGACAGATGGGAAGGGCTCCCTGTTGTTCTAAAGTAGGGTTACATCGAGGTCCATGGACTCCTAGAGAGGACACATTGCTTGTCAAGTACATTCAAGCTCATGGTGAAGGTCACTGGAGATCCCTTCCAAAGAAAGCTGGTAATTAAATTCATATATATAACACTCTACAGTTCCTCTGAAAAACTTTTTTTTTTTTCTTGCCAAATTTTATGGGGTTTGTCAATATGATGGTTAATATGCAGGGTTACTTAGGTGTGGGAAGAGTTGCAGGCTAAGATGGATGAACTATCTAAGACCAGATATTAAAAGAGGGAATATAACTCCGGACGAGGATGATCTTATCATCAGATTACATTCTCTTCTCGGCAATCGCTGGTCTCTCATTGCTGGAAGGCTTCCTGGTCGAACCGATAACGAGATTAAAAATTACTGGAACACCCATCTCAGCAAACGACTTTTAAGCCAGGGAACTGACCCTAATACCCACAAGAAACTATCAGATCAGCCAGTAGTTCAACAAGTGAAGAAGAGGAAAAAAAACACAGTTAGTAGCAGTACTAACAACAAAAAGCAGAGCAACAAGATCATCAGCAAAGCAAAACCAGTTGAACCAGAAAAGCCCAAAGTTCATCTCCCAATACCCGTCAGGGTTACGACTTTCTCGTTGCCAAGAAACGACAGATGCACTAATACACTCAGTACAGTATCGTCCAGCCAAGGAGGAGAGGTGGGATTAGGTACGGAAGTTATGCAAGTCCCTTGGTCGTCAGCATATGTCAACGATGATGAAAATGGGACAGGTTTTCTAGCTGCTTATAATGACGATGATCGTGATTTCGTTAACGGCTCAGATTTTGAGTGCCAGTCTCATCATCATGTACCAGCAGCAACTGAAGAAGATAATTCTCTAGAAAAGCTTTACGAAGAGTATCTGCAGCTTCTGAAGGCGAACGAAGATCAAGTGCAGTTGGATTCTTTTGCTGAATCATTACTGATCTGATAGCAAATGGACAAAAGAAAAAGTGGATCTTGTACCTTTTAATTATATGTGTGTGCGCTTGTCAAAATCGTTTAAGGTTAAGTATCTCCCAATAAAGTTGGCTGAAGTTGAATCTTGGCTTTCACGTGCTTACCTTCTAGCCATTTGTACTTAGTAAAAGCGAAAAAAAGTAATGCACTTATATTGATGAATACTTAGAATCATGTAATAAAAAACTTAATTAAATTATTTATACCACCTTATCTAAATATTTAATAAATTTATAATTTAAATTTCAATATCCATGTTTTCGATTCTTCAGCTAACACCATCGAATTTCTGATACCATCAATTCAATTCCCAAAGTCTGGGTCCGGTTCTATATAGTCCAATTGGGGAGGGTTTGCCTTCCTCGCCAATGGACAAATTTTATTACACTACGATATTCTGACATATATTTTAAACATTTCCACAGACAAATTAAATGGTGTACGATTTACGTTACAAGGAAAAAGGTAATAACCTAAGTTGTCTTTTTTTTTTTTTGAAAAATTCATTTCACGCTGATTTTTTGCAATATAGATCTATAAAGTACAATAATTTCGATATGCACTATCTTAATAAATTGTCACAACTCGCAAGTGTCGATGAAGTAGGGAATTAAGGAAAAGAAATAATAAAAAAAACCAATCAACTGGTCAAAGCTAACGTGGAAATACAGTACTGATGTACCGGATCTATATGTAGAAGTGACTTGTTTATTCGTAGTTCATCATTCGGTGATCTACCTAATTCGTTTATTAATCAAAGTCTATTTTAGCTTTGACATATCTAGATATTCTCACTACCATTTAATCTTACGAAAGTTTTCTTGCATACTTTCTAGATGACAAGAGAAAAATAATAGAAAAATAATATTAATATAATATAAATTTTATAAAATTTAAAAAATTAAAAAATTAAAATTTATATAAATATATAGCATCTTAAATACGATTATAATATAAAAATTAATATAAAAGATACGTACATTTTCAAATATAATATTTTCATTTGGTGCAAAAAATTATTTAAATTTGCATACTTCCTCTTATAATTAAGATATCAACAGTTCTCAATGATTCTACAAGCAGAAGCAATATATAATTAATATTCATATAAATGGTTATATTTTTTAAAATATTATTATTAAATATATTGACGGTGGAGTTTTTTAATTGTATAAATAAGGCTAAAAATATCTCATTTATTTTTTTTAAATATACACTAAAAATATACTTGTAGAGGTAAAAAATTTTACTACCCATGTGAATCATAAGTAATCCTATTTTTTAAAAAAACTAAACAAATATGTTCCAAAAATAACGTGTATTCTGGTAGGGTAAAGAAGCATTACGATACTAAAACTAAGAATAGTTCTTTAAATTAATATCAATGTAATTAATTACTTATTACTAGAAATAATAAGACCTACTGTGCACGTGCTCTTTATCATACTATGCTTTTACGTACTAAAATTCAATATTCATTTTATGAGAATTGAAGGAAAAATTGGATAATATTTTTCTTCCTTTTGCTTTGTAGAAACTCGAAAGTTGAGGTCTAATTTTGCGAAAAAGAACTCTAAAAAGGAATTTTGATAGAGGAAGCAATTATTCTAATTCAAAAAGGTTATAAAGTTGTTTTACGATTTATAAAGAGAAACTTTAAATTAATTCCTAATATAAATTTCTTGGTTAGCAGCTTGTTGTCTTGAGAAAATTAAAACAAACCCAAAACAGGTGGAGTAAACTCCTGGTGAACCATCTAAAACTAAACAAAGGCCATGATTATATAGAACAATAGTATGAACTCTATAAATTATGAATCATGTAATTACTTTTAAAAAATAATATTTAATAAATTTAATATTTAAATCATAATAACTATAATTTTTTTTCTTATTTTAAATTATGTAAGTTTGATTAGATTCATAAATAACGAGTCAAGACTTAATCTAACAATTGTTATCATTCTTAGGTTGAGGGTGAAATTGCAAAGTTTGATACGGTACTTTTTGACTGTATATAAAAAAGAAACTCGTTATTTTAAGCAGTTTCGCAATTAAAAAAAAATTCTCAATTTCATTTTTAAAAAGGAAAGAAAAAAAAAAACATTCCCGTGAGGCAAAAGAAAAGAAAAAAAAGAATTTCAAATTTCTTCCCTTTTCTTATAGGTAATAATTATGCCTAGAACAAGTTAAATGACAAAATGTTTTTGAAAGTAAATCTCAATATATTTGTCTCGAAAAAGAACAAAGCAAAATAAAAAACAAAAACGTTAACATCAATATGAAAGGTATGTTTACGAGTTTTACAGAACAAATTGTTTCAAAGCTTATTATTGAGGTGTAAGGAACACGACTAGAAAAGGGGGAAAAAGGTAAAAAAAAAAAAAAAAAACCCCTTAAACGTCTTTTTCACATGCAATTTGATTAGGCTTTTGAAGTTAGATGACCTCGTGACCAACTTCTATTCTAAAAATTGGTAGATATGTGCAAACTTTATTTTGATAATAATGGCTATAAATTATATAACAACTTGATATATGATTGATTTAAGTATTTGGGATGTCGACATTTGACATAATGTCAATAGCAATGTGGCCTGAGGTGTTAGGACATCTCCATTTTCGCATGGAAAATGTTTGATGCAATAATGCTAAATTTAATTTCATTAGGGTTTAGGGTTTACTAATTTTAATTATTAAGAATTCATTTGAAGAAATATTTGAGAGTGGACTAAGTTTTGTGCAAATTGTTGAGCCCAAATCAATCAATATCTTATATTTTTATTGAAAAGTTGAATCACAAAATAATACTTGACGCAATACGTGTCTCTTACCCTACTGTTAAACGAAAATGTAATATATATTTTTTTATAAAATCATCAGTATTCAAAAGCTTACTGAGCTTTGACTAATTTAACTCGAGCTAACTGAAATTTCATAATAAGATAGAGATCTCCCAACGAGAGTATTTCTATATACAAAATTCAAACTTCAAAGCTTTAATATTTCAAGTACTCAATGCCAGTAAATAATTAAAACCTTACCTAAAATTTTTCAGCAAATTAATAAAACTTAAACTTTTTTTTTTTAAAAAAAAAAGAAGGGTCAGCTATCAATTATTTTAAAGTGCCATACACACACATATATAGCTAGACTTACATCTGACTTTACATTGCAGAATTGCTATTTCTTGTACCTTAATTTGTAAGTACTGAGCTGCTTAACAGTGGAACTGCTTGGTTTGAAAAGCAGATATAATAGTACATTTGATGCGTTAATTATTATAATTATATAAAATTGTAAAACAACGATGATTTATGATTGGTAAATCTTAATTGATCTCTTGTGAGTTGCCTTAGTGTTTTTTTTTTTTTCATGACGACGCTGTTTAATTATATATATTGCAAATTTCAATGAACATATTAACAAGCTAACGGCTGGGATTAATTCTAGTGCCGATTTTCCTTCATCCAAGAATTATAATTGCATGATGTTTGAGTAAGACTGGCTCCCATTAATTGGTTTTAGGTTGTCCAATACTTGATTAGTAGATGATGAGTAAGAATTCTTACTTAGCAAATACATGATACGTAAATTGAAAATTGTACCAATATTCTACATTTTTTAAAACAAATTAAGTGAATGAATCCCAAGGTTTTTTTCCCTTCAATCTGTTCTTATGTTTTGTTGGCTGGTACTTTCTTAATTTAAAGCGTACCTTCTTTTCCGTATCCATACAAGAAAACGAAAAACTAAAAAGACCTTGTTTTCTTTCAATAATAAATATATTACCATTTACATTATTCGAACTTTCGAATGAATATCGAATATGATTATATTTAAAATTTAAAAATTTTTTATATCTTAAATAATTATTTTTATACTTATATTTAAATTATGCGTTGAATACAAATATAAATAAAATAAAAATAAAAATCCCAACAGTATTAGAGTGACACTACTTTACAATCGTTAAACGTTAGGTTGGCGCACCGCTTTGAAAAAATTAGGTCTACAACCATCACCTTCCGTAGAAAAACGTTTGCTCTGATTTCTAGGGCGCAGATCCCAAAACCAAATTCTCATTGATGACGACAAGTACCGGTAATAATATACTACGTAGCAGAACTTCAAGATCTTGCTTCTTGAGTTACCTAATGGAACCAAAGAAAAACATTGAGTTAACTAGGGAGGATGACAATTGCTTCTGACGCCACGCATTTGATTTCGTAAAAATTACCATAAAATATTTACATGATTAAATTATAATCATAAATTGTTAAATCATAATAAATAAATAAATAAATGAAACATAATTTAAATATTTCAAATAGATAAATGTTACTTTTCCTTTTGAGGTATTTTAATTATTCATTGAGTATTAGTTCAGTTTACATATTGTTATTAACAAACATATAGGGATTACGAGTTCGAAAAGTTTAAGCATTTTTTGATGGGAATTGAGAGGTTATGACTAAATTAAGAATATAAAAATAATAATCATTATTTATTTATTATGAATTAATAATTTGTGATTATATGTAAATCATGTAAAAGTTTGGTAATAACTTCCTCCCATGCAATTGAGAGGTATTCTTTTTCACTTCTAATTTTCTACTCTTTGCTATTCCCATTTTGCTGTCTTCAACTATTTATTACGTCTTCCCAACTATTTTTTTTTTTTAATTTCAAGCAATTAAAATTTTAGCTTCAGCTATTTCATGAACGGGCTAACAGCCCAACTCCAAATGAATAACGTTAGATTTGGGCACTGTGGTCCAAATGAAACAAAAATGGGGCTTGAGTTGGGTCAACTCGTTAGACTTTCCCTTCTTTAGAATTTTTTTTGTAATTTAATTATTTGTTTTGACAACCGTTAGTTACCATTTTTTTAATTCTTTATAATGGTTTTAGGCAACTATTGGATCTAATGGTAGACCCTTCAATCGCACTGTGGTTTTTAGGTACCTCTAAGGATTAATCTGTATGCAAATTCTAGTGAAATTCTAATTCCTTTTTTTTTTCTTTTTGGGAATTCAAGGTGTTTTCATTTGAATTTACAGAGGATTTCAAGAGAACACTGACAAGTTCCAAATCAACACCGATAACGAGAGTCA